>WMED01014226.1:0-14101 GCA_019650415.1 Pipa parva | reverse complement strand
ACACACACTCTCTCTCACACTCACACACACTCTCTCTCACACTCACACACACTCTCTCTCTCACACTCACTCTCTCTCACTGTGACTGTGCGCTGCTCTTTGCTGCCCCAAGCACTCCTTCTCTGTGCAGCGTGGGAGGACTGAGCTGTCACACAAGGTAAGCCACCCAACCCGCCCCATGACCCGCGTTGCTCCGCCCTGCCCTGCATGCATAATGTTCTCTGCAGTGACAGCTACGGCAGAGAACATTATTGCTTGTCTGACCAGGCGCAGGGCTAGGTGCCTGCCGCGGACTGGCTGGAAAACACCAACGGCCCGGTCCCGGTCCGCGGACCGGCGGTTGGGGACCTCTGCTATATGGGATGTGGGGAGGATGGTGGCCTGGATTCCTGGTATAATCACTGATATTACAAATTCATGCATAGGCATATCAAGCAGCAGTATCTGAGTTACTCCCTCTTTTAGTATATGTAGGAGCCCTTTTGGCCATTTTAATTGTGTTTTAACTGGGTATTTGTATTCCCTTGGTTTGCTGTGTTATATATGTGTGTCAATAAATACTGATTTTGTCATTGGAATATACATATGGTTTTTATTGATATTATTTGGCCTTAAATTTATTGTGAGTATTTACATACATATTAAGGTGTGCGTTGGTTCAAGGGTCCCTTTTTTGTCTCTTACACTCATTTAATAGGGGTTTTAGGGGGGATTTTCTGTGTGAATGGGATTAATGGCGTTTTATGGGTGATGTTCTGTGTGAATGGCATTAATGGGGGATCTAATGAATTACATGTGTAAAGCCTCAGCCTTTCAGTTATCAGCAGTGGATGAGTCATCACTGTGCAAGGGAATTTGGCTCTAGGCACTGAAACCTGACTCTGTAGCTTGCAATGCAGGCTCCCAGTACTCTTCACTGAGCATGTGCGAAATTTGGAGACAGGGGATCACGCACACATGTGAACGCGCTCGCATGTGATCACACGCCTAGGCTAAGGAGCTCAAAGCACATGCATTGTAACGCATGCGCTTTGAGCTTCTCCTGTCAGTGAATATGCTCCACTGACAGGGAGAAATACTTTACATAAATAAAATAAGTTAAAAATAGATTTTTACTGTGGGTGTTTGTGGTGGTTGCACTGTTGGGAAGTTGTTTGTGGGCTTTATGGGTTTTTTATTCTAATGAGGCTTTATGGTGATTTTCTGTGTGAATGGGGTTAATGGGGCTTTTTGGGGGATTTTCTGTGTGAATGGGGTTAATTGGAGACAGGGGAGATTAGCCTGCCTGTTGGGGGACGTTACTACAGTGTTTAAGTGGCAGGTCAGCCAGAAAATGGATGCTTCCATATTTTCAAATCGGGACAAGATTTAAGTAAGGGTATCTTAAACATACTGGTTTTTTTTTTTTATTCCTAACTACTTTATTAGCATTGTAATGTAACATAGTATATAAAAATCTGGAGCTGGCAAGTGCACTTAAGCTTTAATGGGATTTACTGTCATGGGGCCACTAAAACAAATTCAGAAATGCCAAATTTAGTCAGCTTAGAGATTACCTTACTATCATTTACTGGGACAATGTTCTCAATAATAAGAGTACAGATGCTAAATGGGATATTTAAAAAAATCTTGACTACTCATTGTGATACGTACATACCATATGGAAATAAAAGAGTAAGAAATAAAAGAAAGCCTATGTAAATGAATAAAAATGTAATGTGGGCTATATATGCCAAAAAGAAAGCATTTACAGTGCTAAAACAAGAAGGCAGTACAGAAGCACTACAAATGTATAGAGTTCAAAATAAATTGTGTAAAAAACAAATTAAAACAGCTAAGTTGGAGACAGAAAGACTCATTGCCCAAGAGAGTAAGATGCCTGCACTCTGCTAGCACTTCTATGCAGAGGTGGTGACGATCTGATTCTAATCCCCTGAGCTCCCAGACAAAGCAGCGCACAGAGGATAAGAATCACAGCATAGAATTGCTACTAGCCTACTACACGGTGCAGCAGGCTGAGAGTGGGATTATGCAGGTGTGTGTGTGTGTGTGGGGGGGGGGTTGCAATTTCATTACTCCGCCTAGGGTGCAAAAGTATCTTGGCCCGACCCTGGTAAGAACATTATAAGTTATGGGTACTACATAACTGAAGATGGGATCTTGATCCAGGGAATTATTCTGATTGCCATATTGGAGTCAGGAAGGAATTTTATCACTAACATGAGGATAATTGGATCTTTCTTCATGGGTTTTTGCGTTTCTCTGAATCAACACTGCATGATAATAAGCGGAACTGGGTGAACCTGTGACTTTTTTCGGCCTTAAACAGCATTTCTCTCTGTCATCTTCCCTGTCAGCCTGCCTTCTCTTTCCTGGGTTTGGCGATGATGATTGCTATTATAGCTCCTCCAAACAGATCCCTGCTAGATTGTGATTCAAGGGATCTGAATGGAGGAGCTATAATATCAATCATTTAGCCCCGCCCACCCTACCCGAGAGAAATGTTGTTTAAAGGTACATTTTTAAAAATACATATATATTTACAAAAGCATTTATTTAATTAGTACAGCCTAAATTAATATTAGTTTTGAAGTGACAGGTGCACTTTAAAGATTTGAAAAGTTGCAAACATTTGGTTTCTTACTATTACTTGAAACAGGCAGTTACTAATTGGGTTTAATTTTTAATGGGGCTTTCAAAATAGAGATGTTGTTTTCAGTTCTATCTGCCAAGATCTCTCACAGATTGGACAAGTTAACTCTCTCTCTGCCAAAAACTTCCAACCATGATTACTGCACAACCAAACCCGCTGGCATAGATTGTTAAAAGAACACGAACACAAAAAATAAAAAAGCCTCACATGCATTTATAATTTATTTAAATAAATGCTATACCAATGCAAACAGTAGTTTTGTTTTGGGTGTTAATGGTCCTTTAAGTTTTTTCAGTGACTTTTCTGCCGTGAAATTATTGTGGTTGAGATTGTCAATGGATGGCTTGCTGCAGTTTCAGAAATGAAAAAAAAACTGGACCAGAGACTACAGCAATTGCTTGTTTTTAACATAAAACAAAATGACAAGTACCTATAAGAGAGACTGGACTATATATGGTTGCAGAAAAGAAAAAGCACCCTCTAACCAACTGTAGATAAAAAAACATACAAAGCAGCTGGATTGCGTGCACTTCCTTTTTATAGGATGCCCTGGGCTGCCTCCATAGAAATTAAGCCAAACTTTCTTCCATACCTCCTTGCTAAACTGCTGCTAACCACCATTCCATTAGCAGCATTAATAGAAGCCATCAGCAATACACATGACAGACTAAGATTCTGTGGAGCTTAAATGATGTAATGTTGGGGATTTTTGGGGATGGAGCGAGTTAGTCTAATATTTTACACTTGCGCAAAGACATAATTGCAATTCACATTAAAAAAAATTTTTACAGAAATAAATATTGAATAATAGCAAAATATATAAATTATAAACATGCTACATAGAGAATTAACTGAAAAAAAAGAACATATCACTTACTGCATATAGACTTTGTGGGATTTACTTGCTGTCCAGCAAGAAACTGTAAAAGCTTACGAATATCTATAGTGGCCCCTGACAAGCCATAGGTATCTTTTTCTTCAGAGCCACCCTGAGAGATATCGTCAGAGACTAACAAAATATAAAAATGCAATAAACCCAGACAGTTTTTAAAGAAATATTTTACCATAAAAACAAGTAGAGCAGAAGCGTCACAGATATAAAAGAGAAAGAAAAAGTAAAATATACATATAAATGCATATATACATATTTATATAAAAAAAAGAGGAGTATTGCAATATTTTGTGATACTTTATAAGATACATTCACTCATTAAATAATTATATATATATATATATATATATTCGTACTGTAGCAGGGTCCCTTGGTAGAATTTAAAATTCAAGCATATTATACAAGGAAAAACAATACTGTCATTAAGAAGAAAATTGTACTTATTAGATACTTACTGAACAGAGTTTGTCAGTTTAGTAGGTACTTCTTTAAAGTGCACCTGTCACCTCAAAGCTAATACTTATTTAGGTTCTACTAATGAAATAAACATTTTTGTAATTATATATGTATTTTAAAAAAATTCTACCTTTATACAGCGTTTCTCTCTGTCTTCTTCCCTGTCAACTTGCCTTTTCTTTCTTGAGTCAGGCTGGGCAGGGGGGATAAATGATGATTGACTTTATAGCTCATCCAATCATATCCCTTATATCACAATCTAGCAAGGATCTGATTGGAGGAGCTATAATGTATAGCCCCACCCAGCCCAACTCCAGAAAGAAAAGGCAAGCCGACAGGGAAGATGAGAGAAACACTGTATAAAGGTACATTTTTTAAAATACATATATATTTACAAAAATTGTTACTTCATTAGTAGAACCTAAATTATTATTAGTTTTGAGGTGACAGGTGCACTTTAGATGTAGAAAATTTGCTAATGATGTTCCTTTAAAAGAAATGTTTTTGTTTTTTGCTTTAAAACACTGTATACTGTTTAATAACAGCTAAAGTTTTTTTGACTGTAGCTAAGTCACAGTAAATATTCTACAAAGTTTTCAGCAGAATAAACCAGGCAAACACTTTTGGGTAATAAAATTTGACTTGCCAGCTTTACAAAAAGGCAAAAATGGAGAGAACGATACATTACAGCTATTTCACTATTTTTAACTGGTTTTATTAAAAATACATTGAAACAATGAGAAAGAAAAAAATACAAAATGCCTCTGGTGACTGAAAACGTACCCCAAGGTGGATTTCCAAGATCTCTGAAATGAGTTGAAACAGTGACTAAATCAGTTTCTATCTTCAGGTTCATTTCTCCATTTCCATTAGCTTCAATAACCTTTGAATGAGAAACAACAGCATTACAATAACAATCTTTCCATACAAGAAAGCTGCATTGACACAATAACATACATATAAAAAGTGTTACTTGATGACATAGTCTGTACACAATATGTCTTGTTTTCTAAAAGTTCAGATCAAGAATGTTACTATTTTATGTAGTTGTATGTAAACTCCAGCAACTGTTTTAAAGGCCATATTTAGACAATCTCTTTGGACAGTTTATTTTACTGTTGAGCGTTCAATGCTCACTACATAAATTCACCTCTGTTTTACACCATTTTGGAAGTAAGACACTTATATACATGGACATTGAAACACTGGACTTAAATCAAACACAATTAATATAGACTAACTGTTCTACTTACTATTACATTGATTGGTCACTGTTAACTGAATGAACATACTTTCTGCCTCTAACACTTCATATATAACATGTTTCTTTTGTTAGCATGGAGAGGCTAAGACCCCACCAACCAAAAAAAAAAACCCATTGCTGTTCTACTATGATGCATTCCTATTACATCCACAATAAAGTGTGACCAAATGTAAGGTGGAACTTTCCCCACCAAGATGACATACAATAAACCATGGTATGACTTGCCCTAGTTTAAACACAATTTAGGTTACAATAAACCAGAAATGGGGTGAATCAGTCATATCTAAACTAGGTACTGCACTTCTGTTAAAACCCTCCTAAAGTTATTAGAAAAGTTTAAAAAGACATAACCTACCACAAAATTGCTTAAGTTCTTCATTCTTTCCACAACACACTTCATCGTTTTTAGTGCCGGTAAATAAACACTGACCTAAAGAAAGACAAACATAATTAAACATTAGCACAACAAATAGCAGTGCACAATCAGAATAACATTTAGAAGAAAATAGATTTTAGGTTGTAAGTAGTGCATCATCTTTCAGTTGGCTTAAGAGTAAAAAGAAAAGCACCAGATGTAGAAAAACCAAATGAATAATTGTTTGGAGAAGGAATGGTGTCAATCTGACCACTCAACACTATTCCATTCTGCAAGTAGTGTAAATCAGCTGACAAAGCATAAGCTCAACAAGTAAAATATGAAAAATTAAATGCATTTTTTTTTAAAGGAGTGAAAAACGGTTTTGAATATTGTTAATGTTCACAGCACTATTTTTCATATCCATTCAAATTAAAATTTTATAGGAAGGACTCTTACTCCGCTAAAAACAGTGTAACACAAGGGAAAGTATAGAGTAGGTTGATGAGAATGTTTGTAAATGTAGGAATAAGACTATACCTAGTAAAATTTAACTTCTCCTTTCTTAGGAGAAAAAGGGGAGGGAAAGGGGAGGGAAAGGGGAGGGAAAAGGGAGGAAAGAGGGAGAAAAGAGAGAACATCCAGAATGTAAAGAGAGAAGGAACAATGGGAATAAATGAAACAGGGAACACAGTCAAAACAAAAATGGTCAAAAAAGTAAGAAAAGCAGGATTGAAAACTATGCACAAAATGATGCAACAATTCCCAAATAAATACAAAGGTTTAATATAATGTAAATACAACTTGTCATACTCCGAGATATGTTCTTTTATGTCATCTCTGTTGTTTCTTTTTTTTTTTTGTTGTTGTTTGATTATTTAAATACAGACTTACCTTGTATAATTACATGGTTGATATATTAAGTCAAAAAACTCAAAAATAAGACTTGAAAAAAAAAAGTAAGTCTCTTTTGGCCATCCATCTTCATTCTAAGTATCCCAAAACCTTACATGAACTCAAAAAATTCTCTCAAAATTTAGGGGATAATTCAACAAAGAGCGAACTTACCCTCTGATCCTTCGCATCAGCTTGCAGAGACTATTACGCGCTCGCTGATGTTCTGCACGCGGACATCAGCGAACGCTTTAAAGGGATTCCAGTCTCGGCGAGGATCGAGAGGCTTGACTCAAGTCGCCTCGCGAGAGTGGAATCTCTTTAAAGTGTCCGCGTGCAGGACATCAGCGAGCGCGTAACAGTCTCTGCGAGCTGATGCAAAGGATTGGAGGGTAAGTTCGCTCTTTGCTGAATTACCCCCAAAATTTAGTTTTTTAATTCAAAAACTATAAGACAAAAGTACAGAAAGCAGTTGAAAATCTAGCATTTTAAAACTTCAACTATCAATGTTAACTTTGATCTTTAATTACTAGTATTATGGGCCTTGATGAAAACAGGGGTATAGCCTCTCTTTAATGCAAGATTTTAAAGTGTAAGTTTATAAAGACTGCCCCATTAAAGCACTCTAAAGTGGAAAAATGTTTAGTGAAATCCTCAGTGACCTTTTCATTCGGCAGCATTTGTAATCACTCTGTAAAATAATCCTGCTTTCTGTAATAGAGAAGTACACCCTTCCCCCCTCCCCTTCTCTGTATTAGAAACAGACTGTTTTCAACTCTCAGTTGAATGCTGCAAGATCAGGTTACACTAAACATGAACTAGCGGAATGAGTCATTGTGTGACCTCATTAGGGGGAGGGTGGCTTCTGGGCACTAACCAGGAACTGCAAGTACAGAGAGAGCATGAAGGATAAATACTGCTTTTTTAAGAAGTGATAACTCAAAAAAACAAAATCTTTTTACTTTTAAATGTTTAAGTTTATCTTGATACATTATAAATATAACATATATATATAGTTTGCTCAATAGCTTTACTTACACTTTAAAAGTATAATAAACCTAGCTCAGGTTTAAATTTAACTGTCTTTTCTTCTAAAATCCTAGTCTAGAAAACAGCGAGGATTTTTCATTGGTAACCCTATGTTTTGAGTGGGCTTTCATGAAAAAAATTAATCCTTGGATATAACATACCTGGAACATGTGGAAAAGGTTAGGATTCCAATTTATAAATGCTACAAATAGGAACTAAAAGCAAGGGTACCAAAAGTATTAGTGGAATTGAGGATTTGAGGGGAAAAGGTCAATATGTAAAACCATTTTCAAAGTCAGTACAAGAAATTGATTAACTTCGTTTCCCAGAGAAGGAACATGAGGGCATCAATTAATACTGAAAGAGAGGAGGTTTCAACAACCATGATATTTCTTAAAGATCATGTACACAGGTAGTTTGCAGAGCATCTAGCTCATTTCCCCCTTCAGCTTAATAGCAACACAAAAAAACATGGACTGGATGGCAGTGTCTCCACGTACACAAAAAAATCATGCAAGGTACATTGTTGCCATTTGATGCATTCAAATTCATTGCCTGATTTTCTGCAATTTATGTGTGTACTGACATCAAATTGTGACACAATTGGCCCAAGTAGCACGAATAGTGTTTTTGGCAATTTCATAGCAATTGCAACTGCCAATGTGCAGGCGAACGCTTTGTACCTCACTTCGGAATGACGGATATGCGCTCGCTGATGTCCTGCACGCGGACATCAGCGAGCACATTAAAGGGATTCCAGTCTTGGCGAGAGCATAAGAGTTGCCTCGCCGAGACTGGAATCCCTTTAATGCGCTCGCTGATGTCCGCGTGCAGGACATCAGCGAGCGCATATCCGTCATTCCGCAGTGAGGCGAACGCTTCGCAACTCACTTTGGAGCTTGGTGAATTAGGCCCTTAGTTTAGTTGGAATTAAAGGGAGATCTCTAGTCTCCATTAGAGGCATGCTAAACTACCTTTTTTTTAATGACCTTTTGTAATGTATTTTATCAAAAAACTATGAAGCACTTCTGGTAAAAATAAAAGAACCATGTCATGTAATTACATACATGATTGAAGGGGTCACAGTAAGGTTAGCAAGCATGTAGTAACATGGCATGTTTATTTTCATTATGTAAAAGAAGCCTTGCTGTATAAACAATACCTCGAGAAAAGGTACAAAGGACTGTAGGTGCTTTCCTGAAAGAGGCTTATTAGTGAATTGCTATTGATATTAGGTTCAGTTGTCACACAAGTACTGTTTGTTGCAAAAATGGATAACTATAGAGGTCACAACTGTTGTGACCAGAGGTAAAAGCCACCCTGCCATGACTCCTGAGACTCTTTTATAGTACTGCAGTGCTTGCAGGTTGGGGCAGACTTGCCACTGTTGTAACAGAAAAGTAGGGAAAATAAACAGTAAAACCTTCAAGTGTAAAAGATCTGTACAACAGTGAAAATAAGTTTAAATAGAGTTGAGCATGATTTGCCTTATTTTATATAAACCTTACTATGTTTGCAGTTAAGTATCACTCTTCAGTTCATTTTTTAAAATTCAGTAGTCTCATTGGCTTGCAAAGTAAATTTAAAAAATGAATTATTCCTTGTGTCACCAAGTATTTTTTTTTTTAATGTTCTTGTATACAATAATATAATACTTACATCAAAGTTGGGCACACTGGGCTCTTTAAAATCATTCCAAAGTCTCCTTGGAATAACATTCACAGGAATGTCATGTGTAACGATACGACTGGCACTTGAGAAAGAAGACTTAAAAAATTCACAACAGTTTTACCATGTGCACAATATCTTTGCCAGTAGTTTATAGCAATCAATTATTTGTATATATTATTCTAAACGACTAGTAAAAGGTAGAGGTTTGTCTGTTGTTGGGGGTTACTAGACTGCAAAACATTTTAATTAGACCTTAATTCTGAATACCAACTATTTAATCTTTGTTTCCAAACATTATGAAAGATTTCTAGAAAGTTTACATTTATTTAAAAATGCATTTACTTAGGATAAATTAGTCAACTTAGATAAAAGATGGCTAATGGAAACCATATTGCAATAAAAAAAAAAAAAAAAAAAAAGTTGGATTCAGTAAACAACCCTTTTTACAAATTCTGTTTAAAATGCATCTGTTACATGCTGCCAATTGTAAGATTAGAAGTAAAATATATAAAACTGAGCAATGCACTGCCCTGTTTTCCCTAAGCATGGTAATTACATGCTCAGGGAAGCATGTAAGGGTAATGTAAATGTCATGTAAGCACTTAGGGCAATGTAAATGTGAACACTGCAGATCCTTAAATGGATTCCTCCAAGATTGTTTGGAGCCTATGACTGAATGGTCAATCAATATTTTAGTGATTTGGGAAGTAGGAATCACTAAAACTTTGAAAACAGAATACCAGCTTGAAGTTTGGATTGCTATACATTGATCATCTAGGATGTTACTGCAACCAGGAGCATGAAATAGGCAATGTGACAGGTTCACTTTAGTTTGGTCTATGTCAATTGCTGTTAACTATTCTCTTTTACAACACAACAGAACATGTTGGTGCTTTAGAAATAAATGTAATTTTAAAATACTGGAATTATTTACAAAATATGTACAAAAACAAAAAGGCATTACAATTTGTTTAGAAATTCCTTACCAATTCCACTGACACTGTAAGACATGGGCAATGTTTGTTTGTCAACTTGATTTTTATAGCTTTAGCATTTTGAACTATTTTCAGTGCTCGAGAAAGATTTTCTGGAATCAACTCCAAGAAAATTTCATTCTGTTCTGCACATACTCCTTCCATTTGATACTCATCAAAGAAATTGCCCTAAAATATAAAGAAAGACAACAATAAGTTTAAGGCAGATGTAAGAATTTGTGAGTCTTCATGGTTGGCAATATACAACACAAGAAAATAAAAAAAGTGTTTGGGAAAAATATTTACTTCTCTTAAACCGTCTTGCTTGTTAACACTGAGAAGGAATGTATAATTCTAGTACAAATGCCTAACTACAGAGACTTCCAGCTTCTAGAACTTAGCAATAAACAGCTAAATGTGTTGAACAGAACAAACTACAGTGTAGACATTTCTTTAATCTATGTTCCCCAGAGAGGTGGACTACTGGGTGCAACTCTGATAGGCTGATACTTAAAGGAGAACTAAAGTAAAAAACAAAAAATAAAGAGTTAAAATACTTTCCTTATACAGTGCTGAATGATTACGGCCACAGCATGAGCTGTGCTGTAATTAGCCAGCAGCCGATCATTCTTCTCAGCGCTGGCTGGCTAACTGCCAACCAGCCAGCACCGCAGCTCCTCCCAACTTTCTTCACCTCGGGTGTTTTAAGGCTTAAACATCATCACATTCATTGTGGGAGGCAAATGAGAATGCTCCAGGCAATGAGCGTGATGATGTAGAAGTGGGTGAAGCAGCAAGAAGGAACTGTGCGCTGGCTTCTCAGTCAGCCAGCATGCTGTGAAGGAGGCATCGAGGGAATTGTCAGCCGCTGGCTAATTACAGCACAGCTCCTGCAAAATATGCATCTGTAGCAAACAGTACGCATTAGTTGTAAACAATACATTCCATAATTAAAAGTTCTTTTGCTCTGATTTTTGACACAAAAATTGTAGGGTTTTCATTCTGAATGAATTGCTTCCATGGAAAGGAATGTAGCTTGCTGGATGCAAAGTATAGTATACAAAGTTTCTCAGAAGTGGCCATGGTCATATTTTGCATTATTAAAGGGGCACTATTGTGCGGATATAACTGCACACATACATACAAAACTCCTTTGTACTAAGCCAGTTGCTGACAAAATAGTTTAAAAAAATTTAGGAAAGCAGTTTGCTTGCCTTAATTAGTTTTCCTGAGAGCTGCCATTTTCCTCTCCCTCTCCTTTCTGTTCTGCACAAACAGAAAAAGCTGCCTGACTGCTATTAGTTAAGCAGTGTGCTGACCTTTTGGCCACATAAATTAAGATTGAATGCAGGAGATTACAGATTGAAAGCTGACTTGTGCACATGTGCTAAGTAGTAAGTACTAAGTAGTAAGTAGGACAAAAATGTCCAGGGGAGATTACCTTTACATGGAAAACTGGCAAATACATGTCACACACATTTCCTTGGTACAGCAGTTTATCATTGCTGCCGACTCAATCATTCTGTGTCACATGAAACAACTACTGGGGAGAAACGCTTCTCACTAAGGTATAGTACTGCATAGTAAAGATGTAATCTGACTATAGTTCCCCTTTAAATGTGTACTGTTTGCACATACAACAAATATCAAAGTTAAGCTACTTGGCTCATCAATTACACAATGTCTGTAAACAGAAACTACTAATATAATTCCAATTCAAAGTATCCCAAACAAATAGAACATGAACACAACTTAGGGGCTTAATTATGAAATTGCAGATTCAACTGTCAAAGAGAATTTGCATCACTTTGTATCCCTACGATCTGATAGTCGCAAATTTGCTGCTACATATTCACTAAGTGGCTGATTCCCTTAGCAAAAAAAGCCAACAGCATCAGACAGAATTTAATGTGTAGTCAATCAGTAGTAGGATGTGTAGTGATGCAGTGATGTCATCCTCACAATGTCCAACTGTATTAAATGAATAATTCCTTACTTTTTCATCATATCCCTAGCTTGTATTGTCACTTTTGAATGAACAGTTGCTTTATGCAACATCAGAGCCCTACTTCACCACTTTGATTTGGCAAAGTCAAATTGGTGAATTTCAGCTCAGTGAATTTCATACCAATTTACCCCTCCTATTGTATTCTAATACACAGGCCCCCATGCAACGTGTTTATTATTAGTATGCAAATGAAAGAGACTGATTGGCAACATTAGTAATGCATACTACTAACATCACCCTTTAAAGAGAAAGATAAACAAAATATTTAGTGTGCAAACATGTATGTCTAAATAGAATATAGAATAATTTTAGTGCTTATTTATAAGTCTACATCTTTTAAATACAAATGTTAACATGTATTGAGTAGTGTATTTCCCCTTACTGTTTTAAAATTGAACACATATAAACAATTGTGTTTGTGGTACTGAATTGAAATTAATTACTGTTAAAATACTTTACCTGACTAAGCTCACACCACATACTGACCCCTCCATTGGCCACTTTGTCAGTTAGAATAAAGTAAATATTATTAATGGTAAGTCTAAGAGTACATGTCTTCGTCAGTTTGGTTATCGTGTTGACAACACCTGTAGAGTAGAAAAAAAATTTATGCTTCAAGGATATACCAACAAAACTTCAAACCTAAAGAGCAATGCTATATATAATAATAAAAAGCTATACATAAATTTCCATCTTTTATAAATATATCATGTTTCAGAGAACAGTAATAAGAAATTTTTTTTTCTTGAATTTCTTATTTCAAGGAATTTTGATGGTTTAACCTCTTTTTGAATAAAGACAGTCTATTTGCACTATATATGGCATATACTGTATATTAAAGTGCAATGTAAATAAAAATGGCTACCATCAGTAAAAAATGCAAACAACAAGTATCACAGATATGTGATCTTAGCTGGAGACATGAAGATAGTGTCTTAATATCACTATATTCACTTTACACCTCACTCACTTCCTTCCTTTAACCCTCCTATTTATTCTTAGTAAATATAAACACACCTATATAAAGCATGGTTTCTAGTTAAGAATATTGAATTTGCTATTGGCTTGCCATTACTGCAAATATTCACAGACTTTTTTTTACTAGTAAATGCAAGAGAAACAGACTGTATTTAAGGAGATTTCTGTTTTCTCCTATTTACAAGGCTGTTCAAAAACAATTTTATCACCTGAAACAATTCTCCAACCTCAGGCTAGCAAAAACCCAGTATTCTCGATCATTTATCCTAAGTCCTAAATATTTTCCCATCAAAGATTTATATCGATCTGTAATGGAAGGGCTTCTGATAGAAAAGCATTGCAAAGTGTTCTCCTATCAACTAATCAATATTTATGAATATATTTAGATGGTGAAACATTTTTATTAATTCTTTGTAAATCAGGAAAATCAAAAAGTACAGGGAAACAAACATTGACAGCAAAATGTAGTGAAAAATCAATATGGTCGATTTGGTCTTAGTATATGTCCTTTTATAGAATATATAGAAAAGCTTGTAGAAAAGTTGGCTCAAAGAGCATAAATAATACTCCCGCATAGTTCTTTAAGGTGGGAGTTTAATTTGTTAGTTCAATGCCAAATACTATGTTTCCCAAAAATAAGACATCCCTTGAAAATAAGACCTAGTGTGTCTTTAGGAGTAAAAATTAATATAAGATCCTGTTTATATTATTAATTATAAGACTCTAGAAAATACAAGCTATAATTCTCCTGTAAGCCTAACCAAGGAATGACATTTGTTATTACCCAAAAGGACAGAAACGTAAGTCCTGGACTGCCCTAATAGCAAACAAACCCTTATTTTCTTCCCACAAAGATGATTTTATCATGTTAGACTTGCAACCCAGCTAATGGGAAGTACTTCCGTTAGACTTGCAACCCAGCTAATG
>WMED01014225.1:0-14103 GCA_019650415.1 Pipa parva | reverse complement strand
AATTTCCCCAGCAGATGCAAATCACCCAGCAGAGCTGCATATTGCTCCACAAAGCCACTGGTTACCCCGCAGGGCCATGTATTGTTTCTAATCTGTTGTTTTCTTGTGGAAAACCTGATGCGGCCCAGCCTCACCCAGACTCTACCTCCAGCGGCCCCTGGGTAAATTGAGTTTGAGACCCCTGCTTTAAAGGGACTCCAGTCTCGGCGAGGCAACTCGAGTGGTCTTGCAGAGACTGGAATCCCTTTAAATGAGGATCCAGAGGTCACTTTTCACTATGCTGAATTACCCCTAGAGTCTGAGCTCTGTTCACAGAAACTACTTTCCCAGTCAGTGCATTGGGACCATATTAGCTCACATGGTATAGTAATCAAACAGCTGTGGTGTTCTTTCACAGAAAGTTTTTTCCATATTCTCCGAAGGCAGTGAAAATATGAAGTAAATAGATTGCTTAGAATAGTCCCATCAAACGTTGTCACTAAATAATGCCTGTAAAGTAATCTGTTTCCTTCAGTTGCATCAGAGCTGTGTAAGAACTGCTCTAGGTCTGATCTTGGCAAATTGCTAACATAAAGCTGGCAGAACATGAGGGATTGTAGGTTTGCTTTTGTGTTCCAATACATTTCAGATTGTAAAGTAGCAGAGACCAGGGTTGGACTGGTTCACCAGATCACCAGAGGATCCTCCTGTGGATTCCAGCACTGGGGGGCCAAGCCTGGCCCGGCTGTGTCTGCTCTAGTGCTTAGCGATACAGTGATCCTCCCCTCCCCCAGAACTGCCTTGATTGTCTCACAGGAAGTTAAAGGTAGTGCTACAGAGAAGAATACTGTAGCGTTAAGGGAGGGAGGGAGTGTGGGACAGCACAGAATGGGAGAGGGTTGTGGGTTTAGCACAGAATGGGAGGGGGTGTTCTGAGGGTAGCATAGTATGGGGAATGGGGGGTGTTTTGGGGCAATGCAGAATGGCGAAAGGTGGGTTGGGTCAGCACCGTATCTGGAAAGTGAAGGTTGGGGCACCATAATATGAGAAAGGGTGAGTGAGAGACAGGAAAATTGCAGAGCTATGCAATAAATTCCACCACTTTACGTGCTGTGCTGTAATGTACTATATGGGGTACTGCTACACTGTAGTGCACTATGTGGGGGTACTGCTGTGCTGTAGTGTACTATGTGGGGTACTGCTGTGCTGTAGTGCACTATATGGGAGTACTGCTGTGCAGTATGGGGCACAATAGAGGGGATACTGGTGGTGGGGGCGGCATGCATTTTAGCATTGTCACCTAAGGCGCAATTAAAGCTTGTCCTGGCACTTAATGAGGCTACAGATACCAGAATTACATGTTTTTATCTGACAATGGGGCATAAATGTAATTTTGAAGAACATTAGGCAGTACCCTACTAATACAGACACAGCACACATATATACCTTTGTGTACAAATACCATGACTAACACATACTGACTCACAGAATACAAGCATCCTGACATTCCTTGAGCATGGTTAATATAGTTAAATTGCAGACTGTCTTTAGTTACAAGGTATTTAAATTCACAGGTTTTCATACTGGTTTGTAAACTTTATTTTTTTTATATATCCAGTACCACTGCAGGCTGTTTATACTTTACTGAAGGCCCTCAATGCTTCTCTATCATCCTATCACTCTCTTGCCTTTATCTTCTAAATTTCTGGAACATCTGGTCTTCACCAGCCTTACTAACTATTTGCATGCCCATCATCTCCTGGACTCTTTGCAATCTGGTTTTCGGCCAGGGCACTCTATGGAGACTGCTCTGTGCAAACTTGCAAACGATCTCCAGATTGCCAAAGACAAGGGACACTTTTCTATTCTTATCCTAATTGGAAGTATCCTCTGCATTTTGATACTGTTGATCACTCCCTACTTACTCAGACCTTTCTTATTGCTCCTTCTTTGTGTCCAATGCTAATGATGCTTCCTCTCCTTCCTTCCTCTCCACTTATTGTGGGGGTGCCTCAAGGCTCTCTCCTTGGTCCCCTCCTGTTCTCCCTGTACATGCTTTCCTTGGGTAATGTCATCAGCTCATTTGGCCTTAAATACCACCTGTTTGGAGATGACATCCATATTTACTTATCCGCTGCTGCACTAACATCTGAAATCAAAACTAAAATCTCTATCTCCTCTTGGATGGCCCAGTGCCCTTTCAAACCAAACCTTGAGAAAACTGATATGATTATTTTCCCACCTAAACCTGGTCCTGCTCCGTCCTTTTCCATTTCAGTAGAAGATGTGATCATTAACCTTATTACTTCTACAAGTTGTCTTGGGATGATTTTTGACCCTGCTCTTTCCTTCACTAAGCATGTGAAGGAACACTTGCTATAAACTGTCGATTTTTCCTTTGTAACATTGCCAAAATCCGTCCATTTCTCTCTCAGGCCACTGCTAACACTCTCATGCATGCTCTTATCCTGCTTGGACTATTGCAATGTCCTTCTAACTAGCCTTCCAGTTTCCCATCTTTCCCCACTTCAATTTATTCTAAATTCTGCTGCTAGAATTATCTCCCTCTCTCCCTAGAAAGGACAGTCTCCCTCCCAACTCCTGTCTGCTCTTTGGCTCCCAGTTAAAAAATGTATTATTTACAGGGTCCTACTTTTGAAGCACTTCACTCTGTTGCCCCTCCCTACATCTCTTCCCTTGTTTGCCCATATGCACGTAGCCATCAACTCCGCTCTTCGAAAAGTAACCAACTTCGTGAACTGATCAATAAGACTGCCTATTCTCGTCTTAAACCCTTCTCTCTTGCTGAACCTTATTTTTGGAATTCTATACTACCCCCTACCTCCACTTTGAAATTGAAATTTGAAATCTTACCTCTTGGAGCACTAGCACTAGCTTTCGTATCTATATTTTATCTTTAAGCAGCTATTGATTCTATTTTTTATTTAATTGGCACCTATAGGCCAGGGGTCGGCAGTCTTCTCCGAGGAGGGATCCATTTCTCTCCCTCCTCCACCTCTGCAAATTGATCAGGAGTCGCACAGGGGGAGGAGCTTGTGGGGTCCCGATCACATGACCTTTGACGTCCCATCACAAGAGACGTCAAAGGCCGGGGGTAGGTGGGAGGGCAACTCACAAGCCGCGGTTTGCCGACCGCTGCTATAGGCTAATGAACTGACACTTTATCCTACTGCACTTGTTGCCCTCCTATCTGTTTATGTAAGTCTTCCTCCTATTTCGATTGTAAGCTCCTTGGGGCAGGGACCTCCATCCTCTCGTTCCGGCACTTAGAGCAATGCATTTTTCTGATTACATGCTTGTAATTTACTTCATTTGTTCTTTGATAAGCGCTTAGAACTGTTGTATTGTTGGACTGTACATCGCTGCGCAACCTTGCAGAGCTTTATCAATAAAAATATACATATATTCGACATAAACAAACTGAAGCACATTTTTCCTTTATTACTTTTTTTTTTTTTTCTAACAGTTTCCAGAAACAAATAGGAATCCACTATTTAATGAACTGAAAAGGAACTTAGGTGGAACAAGGAAACTGAGGCCTGAGGCAACATAACATCACTCACAAGTCAGACTGTGTGAGCAGCCCCCATAGGACCCAACCTAAAGATCCTATACTGAGACGGTCCCGGATATGCCTAAACCCCGCCCATTCATTGGATTGCATCAGATGGGACTCGCCTTCTACAGCTGCGCTACAGTGATTGGCCCACGTAAAGACATGAGAACATTTATTAGCCAATCAGAAAAGGCCACACGGTGTTTGGCAACAAGAGACCCGGGGTTATAAAAGCGGGCTTGTGCAGCCGCAGCGCCTTTACTAGACCTTACACTGGTGCTTTGGCTTCTGGGAAATCTGTAGGTAGGGAAGCCGGAAGTGGCGCGTCAGTCAAACAGACATGGCGGACGGGGAAGTAACGCTGCTTATTCGCAGTCCAAGTCTTAAACAGGAGGAGAGGGAAGTCCGCACCGCTCGGGATATTACTGTGCGGGAGCTGAAAACCCAGCTACGCCGGGAACTACCTGGAGAGCCGGTAAGATTGGGGCTGATTGTTTACTGTGGGAGGGGGTGTAGGGACCACCCACACTCCCACCCAAGTGCTTAGCTGGAGTAGACTATATGTTGTTTCAGGCCCTTGTCACATGCTGCTTACACTAGTGGCGTGATCTGTTGTCATTGGTAGCGCATAGTGTCCCTGTCTGTACCACAGTGGCTGCTGGGAAGGAGGGCAGTCTAGATATGCCTCACCTCGGCTTGTGTTGCAGATATACATTTAATGTAAAGGCTTCTCACTGACACTATCTTGTGCCCTTCATTACCTCACTTCTTGCCATAGGAAAATGAAAGCTGATGAGGAAAGATCTGCTTGGTACAGGCTATGCTTTACAAGCCTCAGGCCTCTTGTTAAAGGAATACAGGTTGGAAACCCACATATTCATGAGTGTATGTATCACAAATAAAAACTTTAAAGGGGTGCGATGTCAGTATTTTATTCACACCGGTATTCCAGATTGAACAAATCGTTTGGTCGATTTGGTTCAGCCCCCCCAAAAAAAAAAAGATTGTTCTGTAACTTTTTGACTAGTAGTAGCTGTTCATTTTGGTGTATTAATGGCACATATTTTATTATAAGACTAAAGACTGTGATGAGAATATGTAGGATTTTGTTTAGATTGTTTAAGCTGTGTACAAGTAATTTCGGGTTTGTTGCATTACGGTTCCAGCCGCTAACAGCTGTTACTGCTCGTCAGGTCATCATGAAAGGAGTGTGACCAGTAGGAGAAACTTGTTCCCCATATTAAGATTGAGGGACACCTTTTTAAAAAAAAAAGTGAATTCACCTCACTACAATTCAAGTTGCATGGCCAAAATCAACACCGTTTCACTTCTCAGTGTTGATTAAGCACCGAATAAACTTGCCGAACAGGGGGACAGCTGCAGCTGCTGTCACATGAGTAGTGTGGCGTAGTTAGAAGTAGGATGAGACGTTATATGGAGTGAGGTGAATTTGACAGGTGAAGGGCAGTGACCTCGGAGTCATCTTATCCCACTAACTGCATTCTGTGAATATTCTATTTCTATGTCACTTTGTCCCTAGTTCATGTTGTCGCTTAGTCGCAGTCGCCATGTCCCTTTTGAATGGTCTCCTTAAGCAACACTGGAGTCCTGACATAAAAACCCCCTCTCCCCCTCGAGTTCGCCTCTTTGAAGTGGCGAAGTGTCAAACAGGTGAATTTGGAAGCAGTACACCTAGTCACATTTGCACCTTCGACACTCTTCTGCTTAGTTAATAGTAGAAGTATCCATGCACACGCACGCAAAGTTGTAAACAACTGTGAAAATGCAACCGTCGTATATGCCCAAATTGGTTGCAAATTCGGCACATCGGAGTTTGCTCAATAAGCAAACTTGGGAAGTGGAGAATGGACATGAATTCAGAGTTCTACTCAACTGTTCGATCTCTTTTAAAATGAATACCTAAATGTGTATTTATAAGTATGCACACTTTGTTAATGAAAATAGATACTTCAATGTCTGGTTTCTGTTTGTTTAGAATGCTTACCTTTATTTTTGTTTTTAGATGGAAAAAGATCAGAGATTGATCTACTCTGGAAAGTTGCTTCCTAATCACCTAAAGCTAAAAGATGTTCTTTCAATGGTAAAGAACCGCAAAACATTTTATTTCACCAAAGATAATTCACTCAATAAATCACAATTTCAAAAGCTAAGATCAGTTTCTTGTTTTCACAGGACAGCAGACATGTATTACATCTTGTATGTTCTTCATGGAGCTCTTTAAATCAGGTAAAATAACTTTCATGACAAAGCTAGTGAGTTTACAGTTGAATCTGGAGATTCTGTGGTTATCAGAGTTTCATCTGTTATTGGGAGCTTTGCAGAGTTCTGGAATGTGAGCTCCACCTCCCTGTCTGTTGAATAACACCAACAGCTGACTAGGAGAGGTGGAGACTCGGTGCTTATTCCAAGTCAGAAGTTTAGCTTTTGCTCTTGCAGGAAACTGTTTTCTGGCTGCCATAACATGTCAGTATATTGGCAAACTATACTAATTCTTTAGCATTGCCAGCAGCAAACAACTTGCATGTAGTTTTATGTGGTCTCCCTTGCTGATGCATTAACCCATGTAAAAAGTGTTAAGTATTTCACAATATTAAGATGCAGATTTCTTGTCCCATAAACAAGACATTTGGATGTTTCCTTGGTAGCAAATGACATCTCAAAATTTTTTTATTTTTTTTTTTTGTAGATTGGTAGAAAAGAAGACTTTCTTTTTCTGTTTTC
Organism: Pipa parva; assembly: GCA_019650415.1. Taxonomy (NCBI): domain Eukaryota; kingdom Metazoa; phylum Chordata; class Amphibia; order Anura; family Pipidae; genus Pipa; species Pipa parva. The sequence continues at coordinate 7,805 of WMED01014225.1, read as the reverse complement.
ATTAGTGCAGTCTGAAACCTGCTTTCTCAAGCTATTTATGTAGCTTTACTCTGAATTCCTGGATAACTCATTCTGTTTTAGTTCAGTTATCATGTCGTACTTTATATTTTGACAAAACTAGCTTCAGTGTAAATGAGATGGAAATAATGTATTCTTGCCCATAAGTTTTATTTGCTGTTTTCTTTCATCATATCTCTACAGAGTACATGTAATTTTATTTGGTCCTAAACTAGCTTTATTTTGCACCATGAATGGGTTGTTAAAGTAATGTAGCTTACACCCTAAGCCAGTTATGTTATTATTTTAGTCAGATTGCTTTAATTGAACATATGGTGGGAATGGAATGAACTAAAATGGATCTGTAGAGTTATTCTGGATGATGACACTCATAATTGCTTTCTGCAGCCTTCAGACAGTTCCCAGAAATCAGAAAATGCATCTGCTTCATCCCACAACACCAATTCTACGACTGACGGTATCAGACAACGGATTCCCTCACAGAACACTTCTGAAGCATGTGTCAATATATCTAGGTACTCGATCCATCTTTAAATTAAATACTATTAAAAACATTAACACCAAGAATTGGAAATGTCCCAAAAACATTGCAAACTATGATCTTTTCAAAAGTATATGACTAGAAAGTAAATCTAACTTTAAATATCCTTAAAATTGGGCTTTCTGGGGCACTTCATTAATATGTAATTGAAGCTCCACAGATGTTAATTAAAGGAGAGCTACAGCTGTAATACAGTTAACTGGTTGTGAACACTAGCAGAGCACTTACAGTACTGTTGCAGGTTCAGCTTCATTCACACAATCCTATGCACAGGATCGTCCTTTAAAACTCCCTGTATGGGGATGTAGACAATCACAAAGTACCCCGCCCCTTCCTCATTTTGACAAAACACCAGCTGAAGCGCATGCGCAGATCTAAAAAAAAAAAAAAACTCTCAGCGCATGCACTTCAGTAGGTTTTTATTGCCAAAATGTTCTGTATGTAAATGCCAAGCCAAATGTGAAATCTAATTTTTAGTCACTAAAAAATGTTATCTTTAGTCACTGTGCTATATATTTCAAACATTTTTATTCTGTAGCATTGTAATACTTTAAGGTTAGGTTCACACTAGTGTATTGTGGGCAGCACGTGTTTTAAAATGCAGCACATTTTTACACTGTGTGATCATAATTGTGAAATTCCTATTGAAATTTATGTAGTCCCATAATACACAGCGTTCCGTGTGCCCAAAGCAATAGAGCAGGTAGCGTTCTAGCGTAATACGCTGTGCACGTTACACTAGTGTGAACACTTTTTTTTCTTCCGTTAGCATTGTTCTCTTTTCACCAGAGAATTTGTTTTAAATACGCTGCTCACAATACACTAGTGTGAACCTAGCCCAACATGTCTGTTTTTAAGTTGCACTTTTATTTAATATATTTGTTTTTCCATTGAAGGCCTCAAGGAGCAAATTCTGCATTCTCTGCCTACACAGTATATAATCCCCAGCAAATTCTTTGGCTACAACAGATGTATGCTAGACAGTACTACATGCAATAGTAAGTTTCAATCCATACTTATCTTAGATATTTATTAGCAATTTGTTTAAGCTTTGTCTAGCAGGCTCATAGTTAACAGTGGTACTCTTTTGCATGCAAGTTTACGATTTCACTGTCTCCATAATTTGTGAACAAGTGGAAGAGTTTTAACTGCAAAACTGGTTTAGAATTTGCAGCAGCCTCAGAATTTTGTTATGTCACAATAGCATAAATGAATTTTCTTGGCTTCCTGTTGTAAAATAAAGCATGGTTTTAATTTGCTGTTTGAAAGGAACTTTTTAATAGCGTTAATTTAAATGTTGGGCTCATAACAAATATGCCTTAGTTTGCCGCCTTCTGGATAAAGACTGCAGGATAATAAGCTGAACTGGATTAACTTGTCTTTTGTCAGCCTTATAAACGGTTACTGTTACTAATTAAACAACCAAGTAAAAACTGTCAGATGGAGAAGTTACTCTGTAAATAAGAAAACATGTCCCCTAACAATAGCTGATTGTCTGCCTCTTTATTATTAAGCAGCAAATCAGTACCTCACAACTTTAGTGCTACCTTGTATTACTGCTGGTACTAGTATCCCACGCATTCTTATGGATTCTCGGTGATGTGCTAATTAATCCAGACACATTATCCTCATACTGTTTGAATGATTAATGTCACATGGCCCATTAAACTGTAATTATCAATGACGCATATTCTCAGTGCTGGTTTTCATAAAGCTGGCGCCTCAGACACCAACTTTCTCAGTGGTTGGTGAGGGGGAAGCAGAATTTCAACAAAGGTTGCCATGCACTTGGGAAAATTATGTAGGTAGAATCAGAAATCAATTGGGCAAACTTCAGCTTGTTCAGATGTGATTTTGTTAAATGACTTCAAAGTTCTTGAAGGCAAACCTGGAGGGATAACGAACATGGAAATGAAAAACATGTCAAAAGGAAAGTTCAGCCAGCAAGTATTGATGAATAAATGGACAGATTTGCATAGCATCAAGAGTTATCGTGGGAAGCAAATTTAAACTACCTTAACTGGATATGGTCTACAAAAACTGTTCTTTTTAAAATGTTCTGAATGTATAATATAAATCTTGCGCATATATATATTTTGCTATTAGTACCTTGCTCATTCTTCAGAATTCTTTCTTTTCACAAGCTATGCAGCTGCTGCTGCTACCAGTTCTTCTGTTCAGAGAGGTAGAGAGATCCCTGTGGTACCACCTGCCGCACCCGACCCATTACCCCATCCGTTCCAAGCAAATAACCAGCCCCAAAATCCAGATGTTCAAGCGCCAGTTAATCCAGTGGCTAATCCAAACCTGCGTATGAATGCTCAAGGAGGACTGGTTGAAGAAGAGGATGATGTAAACAGAGACTGGTTGGACTGGATCTATACAGCTGCACGATTCTCCATCTTCCTGAGCATTCTATACTTCTACTCCAGCTTGAGTCGTTTTATGATGGTTCTTGGGGCAATGATTCTAATGTACTTGTAAGTTTAGATAATTATTACATTTTTTTTTATTATATGATACTGTAAGTTTACAAGTTAGCTTTTCAGTTTAATGGTTATCTACTTGGGGGAAAAAGATTAAAATATTCAATTTTTTTCTTTCTTAGTAAGTTTTCTCTTGAACCTTGATGACATCAGTGTGTGATATAACACATGTGTAACATTTGCAATTACATACATGTTTTGCCATGCATCTGGGGGGTCCTTACATCACATCAGCCGTATTTAGTAAATATAAATGCATCAACTATGATTTTTTTTTTTTTCCGTAGGCACCATGCTGGTTGGTTTCCATTTAGACAGAGGCCTCCTCAGGAAGCAGCAAATGTAAATATACCCCAACAGGCAAACCAGCAGGATCAAAATAACAATTTACAGGTAAAATAACAGACCATATTTCTCATGGTGTTTTGCAGAAAACGGGTAGTTTGGGAACAGAAGTAACCATAACGCTACAAAGAATTTAATAGGACTATAATGTGAAAAAATGTAAAATGCCTTTATAGTTGCATAATATTTAATATTGCATATTTTCTGGAAGATTTCTAGCAAGTGTTTTATTTTAAAAATACTTGGACTTTCTGGGGCACTAAGTGGGTTATTCAATAAAGTTCAAATTGTTGCGTATAGGTGCAAATTCGCCAGATAAAGACAGTCTCAATAGGCTGCTACTGTTGCAGTTGCGTCTTTATAATGAGAATATTGTCGCAGTCACGACTTTATTATGGGAAAATTGTCACAATCTTAACTTTAAAAAAAATTGTCTTGACTTTACAATGAGGAAATTGTAGCGGATTTGCAATGGGAATCCGCTGTTTGCAAATTCGAGAGTCAAATTCGCACCTTAGTGAATAAAGCCCCTAAATTTCTATTGAATAGAAGAGGATCCAGTTTACTGAACTGGACTGCAGATGGCAAAGAAAGATGTAAAACACAGCATAACAGGATCAGGATTTCAACTTTAAACATAGCATTTCTAATAGTATGGAGTAGGAATAACTGACCAAGTAATCCAAATGAGTTTTTTTGTGGTAATGCTAATCCTTTAAGGATACTGTTTTATGTTTAGTGTAAGTGGGTAGGTGTAACAGCACATGTGTGTTCTGTTTGCGATACTATTGGCTTTTGTTCCCGGTGGGTATAGAAGGGGTTTGGTATTTTTTATGCACCTGTTTTCAAATTTATTTATTTTTTTTTTAATTCTATAACAGGAAGAAAATGAACACTTAGAGGCCCCTTACATCAATCAAACGGAAGGTGCCGCTCTTCAGACACAACCTTTTGTGACCACAGCCTGGGTTTTTTTCAAAACCTTTTTTGCGTCTTTGATACCCGAAGGACCTCCTGCCGTGGTTTAGGGACTAGCAATAAAATTGGACTTTTTGACACCGGCTGCATGTATTTAGTCTTCCTTTCTTATGACAAAGTCTGAAAAAACTGATGCATTCTAGACTTTTAAAACATTGGGTTTTATTCTGAAGAATTTCCTACACAGAGCATATCATTTTCTAACAATCCAAAGATGTGTGCATGTCATCCAAATGTGAGCAGATGATTTCTGCTCATGCCATATGATTCCTTGTGGAATGGGGTAATTTACACTAATTGTAGTGTTAATGTTTACATTCTGTAACATTTCTAGCATTGTGCTTTGATTGCTGGCTGCTGTGGAGAAGACTGCTGGAATCGGTATATTCTACTCTGCAGTATATAACATTTTATTTTGTGCGCATACATATGCATAAAAGCTTGCACTTTAGTTAACTTGTACAATAAACTGAGACGCCTCATTGTCTATAAAATGACTAGCAATTTTGTCTCTATTTTTGAATAAATTAAAAAGGCTAAAGCCTCAGGCGGGTCCTTTGTAAATGTGTTGTCTGGAGCTAATTGACCTAAAACCATGAACTATATAAAGTTATGCTGCTCTGTTTTCTTTTTTTTTTTTTCATTTATGGATCATTTTCTGTCAAACTCGCAAAGGGTCTCAATATTTTGCAGCTACTTAAAGAGCAACTAAATAAAATCTTAATTTTGTGTATGTGTATATACTGTATGTATATACAATATATATATACAGTATATACTGTGTGTATCTATCTAATCTATCTCTTAATTATAAACATTTTGTTTAGTTGCTCTATTTAAAGAACTAAAGCTAAAAAATAGACCTATTAAATACATACCTGATAGTAAGTTGAATCGTTGCAGTGGCAGCTTGAATTGTGCTGTTTTCACTGCACAGAGGCAGACTTCTCACCGCACTTCCCACACAGGATTCAGCCCTAAGCCCCACCCACTTGTCGAAACAGCGGTACAAAAGGCTTTAAACGTCATCATGCTCACTGTGAGGCCATTGGGAATGCTTCCATTACCGGCAAAAAAAAAACTCTGAACGTGATGACTTATGAGCTCTTACGGAGGAGCTTCGGGCTGAATCCTGTGTGGGAAGTGCAGTGAGTAGTCTGCCTCGGTGCAGTGAAAATACAGCACAGTTCAAGCTGTGGCTGCAACGATTCAACTTACTATGAGGTATGTATTTAACATCTGTCTTTTTTTGTTTTTTTTTTCTTTGTATTTTAGCTTAGGTTCTTCTTTAAAAGATTGTAAAATGTAAGATGCCTTGTCAGAGAAATATGTAAAATGTCTTACCATCTCGTAGTAGCTAAAGGCAAGGAGTTGTATATAAACCTTACTTATGTTTATAACAAACTGAAAGGCTCCCGATGCTCATGTCGATTGAAGGCCATCATTGAGACTATTGCAGATTATTTTATTCCCTTCAGCCCTTTCCTTACAATGTGGTATAGGTTAGGCCTTTCTCTCAAGGAAGTGACATGCCCCTTTGAATTTTTAAAGAGAAGATAATATTATCAATATCTATTTTTTTTTTTTTCTGGATTTTCTTTTTAAATTTAGCAATCTTGTCAACATAGAGGAGCACTATAGGGGTAAGAGCCTGAGTGGGGTCTCTGCCTTTTTAATGGTAAATTGAGGGGAAAGGTTATTTTTTTTGTTTTGTTTTTTTTTTAGGTCCCAAATCTCTACCACTGTTTCATCAAATGCAATGGCATTTCTGTTTTCACACTTTCTGGCATCAACTTTGCTTTCTGGCAATGTTGTTATCTGGTGTTGCAAGGCCATAAATTGGTCTAGGCCCATGCTGCTGGTTGCTAAGGCAGATAATCACTTGTACCCAATTCCTTATTTATTATCAGTCAGCTGGGGAAGATGTAGAAAAGTATTTTGGAGGCTTTAAGCCCCACATAGGTGGAGATGCAGTCTCTCCAGGTAGAATTGATTGCAGGATTTGTCAGGTCTGCTTGGAGCTTCTTAAGTCCTGCCAGTTTTTGTTCAAGGTTAGCTATGCCTCCTGAAAGTCCCTTTCTCTCTTGTTTTGACTTTCACATGCTTTGTATTTCATTAGGCAGGGGGTGGGCATATTTTTAAGCATGCCTTCCATTAATGTTTAACTTCCTGTTGTGTTTGTGGTCTCTCCCTTCCCCCAGCAGAAATGGAGACTAGTGTAATAACTGGGTGCAGATTTTTTTAAGTAGCTTCTATGAAATTGTTGATATTTTTGTTTAAGACCTGTACATTTATATAATCCACTGTGAACTGGTTTAAAATGCAGTTAGCTTCAACATCCTAAAAAAATTTAGTTTGACATGAACACCCCCTTTAAGAAATTGAATTTTTGATGTTGTATTCTATCTTTTCATTCTTATAAATCGCCCTGATGGGCATTAACCTATCCCTGTACTTGTTTCCTTGGCTTAGGCGGGGAAGGATACTACAGTCACCAGATTAGCGGCGTGCTTCATTCTGAGCTGCAGATATACCACTAATTACTGAAGAGTGACCAGCTGCCAGTATTCAGGTTATGCTGCCCAATAGTCCACGTATACTGAAGGGTCCCCACCTGCTATTTATAGTTATTTTAGTATGCTTATTTTAAAGGAGATGTGCTTAAAATTATGTTGGTTACGGTTTTCATATCCAGTTTTTTCCCCACATTAAAACATACTGATTTTTTCTTCCTCATTTGGTGACCCGAGTCTAGACTGTGACAATAAAAAGCACTTCCAGAATGCTTACTTTCAGTATATTGCCTTTCTTGCAACATATAAGTCTTGAATGCTTCTCTCAAACAACTTGTTCATAAAAAATTGTTGCTCACATGATCCTTTCTGCCAAACAGATTTATACCGTATATCAGATACTCATGATCGTTCAATATAAATCAATTAACTCCACTACCAGCCCCTCAATTCATTCTTCTTACAGGGAAGTTCCTCAATGCTACCTCCTTGCAGGGAACCTCTTGGTGAACTAGTCAGGGCCTCCTAGGGCAGAGGTCAGCAACCTTTCTGGCTGAGAGCCATATACATGCAGCTCTGCTCAGCCCTTTTGAATCGGGAGCCACTGACGTCCTATGTGACGTCACATAGGTGAGATCAGCAGTTCAGGATTGGCTAGCAACCTGGAAATGCGGCGACGTCAGCAGTTCTGGATTGGCTAGCAACCCGGAAGCGCTGAGAGAACTTTGTCTCTACAGTACTTGCCAGCGATTAGCAGGCAGACTGTAATGAGCGGTGCTTGCATGTGAGCACCGCTTGTTACAGTCAAAGAGCCAGATGCAGCCATTAAAAGAGCCACAGGTTGCTGACCCCTGTTATTTCACCCCTCTATATAATCACTTTTTTTATTTATTCATTGTCATGTATGGGGGTAATTCAGGAAAG
>WMED01014224.1:0-14104 GCA_019650415.1 Pipa parva | reverse complement strand
AGTCAAACCTAATGCAGTATGTAGGGCTGCACTGTCCTGCCTGTACACTTATAGCAATGTACCACTTGGAGCTGTAGCTTATGAGGAATGTTGCTCTCCTCTGATGAAATTAACATTTCAGAAACCCTTTCGTTGACGTGTTTTCAGCCACGCATTGCTTTCTTATTCATGGTGCACGCTCTGTACTCTCAGCCGCGATACTCTCTTCTTCGCTTGCACGTGCTCTCTGCTCTCAGCCGCGATGACGGTACGTTTTCACTGTAGCTACACAGATCCAAAGTAATAACGGCTATGAGTCATACTGATGTCTTCAAAAGTATTTTTCTCTGTTTCTTTAGTTTTCATGGTGTCTAAAAAAGAAAGAGAGAGAAATAAATACTTTTGAAGACATCAGTATGACTCGTAGCCGTTATTACTTTGGACCAGTGTAGCTACAGTACCAGACAGTGATACCTAGAGAGAATGTAGTTTTTTCTGACAAAATACCTCTCAGCAACTGGATCAGGCTATTAGGTATATAAAGACCATCCCAGTATTTTCTCAGACTGTTTTATTTCTTAGATCACCTAAAATATTAAGGGGTTTTCCACCCTGGTTTTCTGAATGAAACTGTAAACCAATATTTACTAAAGTGTATAGAAGTGGAGAAATGTAACTAATAGCACACATCTAGCATCACTGTTAGTAAATATATATAGAAATAAAATACTGAAATGGAAATTATATTACAGTATTCTCTCTACAACACAATCCATAAGAACATAATCCTATATTGCTATATGCTTTATAAATGAAATGTTATTAGCTGACCTGTTATTGACTGACTGAAGATCAAAATGTACCAATATAACCTGTAAGTTGTAGAGTATTACACTCTGTTTGTATGGTCAAATTTGACATCATGTATTGATTTGGTTTGATTTCATTTTTACAGATTTGTTTTTCTTGTACAGTTCTTTGCATTGAGTAAAAATTGAAAAAAGAAAAAACAGGGTTCTAATATGGCTGGGCAGCTCCTGAAGATTTGGCCCAATATATTAAAGAAAATAAAATCCTCAGGATTCAACCAAATCCATATAGATTTTTCTGCTTGAAGAACATCACAATTAGAGATGAAAAGAGAACTTTAAAAGCTAGTGTCTTATGAACGGCACATTAAAATGCATTTACCCAATCTGGTATTGATTTTGGTAGTATCGAGAATATGAAGCACTATTTAATATCACTAATGTAGGTGGACATGTCATTAAAATAGTCTCAAATGAGTCTAGCCCTTCAAAGATGATTAAACAAGATCTATTTTTCATAGGTAGACTATTACACAGGAATATGAATAACCAAGAATAGAGGCTTATAAAGCAAGTCTATTTATAAGTGCAGTTACCTTACATAAGCAGCCATTGTACCTGTGATCCAGATGCCTATTTAATTTTTTTTTAAAGTTCACATTATTGACAGGAAGACATGGGAAAATTGGGACTTTAAAAATTGCCCCCAAATTTATGATGGATATTGAACCACATATGTAACATATCCCCATATCCTGCCATGGATTTAAAGAAGTGTATAGATATGAGATATAAGGGTAAGTGCAGAAGGCCAGGTATGTTCAAATAGATGATCGATGCCATATAGAATATTTTAGTAGCAACTAATTGCATCATTAAGTTCCCTTTGTGTTAAGTTACATTTCTCAAAAATGTAGAAAATCAGCACCAGGCATGACTTCAAAAGACTGATCATGTTGTCAACTGTGGTGGTAAATACAAAGCATTCTTGGAAAGTGGGTTTGTTTTTTCATTAGGTACATGTAATAGTGATGTTTACTTAAACATCCAAAGACCTGCATGAGACAATAAATTACATTTAGACTGTAAGCTCTATGGACAGGAACCCCCAACCTCTTGTGTCAACCTCAACATAGCACTTAAAGTGAAGTATCCTTGTGATCTCATACTGTATTCTTTATTGCCCTTTTCCTATGTCTGTATTTTATTTGTATTGCTGAATTGTACAGCTCTGTGTCTGTTTGTAGCACTTTATACTGTAAATAAAATTATACATACATACATACTGTACAAATGAATGATACAACCTTTCTAAAAATGTGTGCAATAGTCCAGACTCAGGGCGATTCACTTCTAAAAATGTTTCATTGTGAATTAGACATGGTCAGCAATATTACTTCTCCAGTACAGGGAGGGTCAGATGGAAAAGGGAAGTGATGGACATGTTTGAAAAGATGTCATTAGTTTTCAGAGAGTGAAAGCAGTGTATATTATATTCCTTAGAATGACAAATTTATCAGAGAAACCAACACTTCATTAAAATGTAGACTTTGCATTTAGCATAAATATATATATATATATATATGTAGTTCTGTCTATCATAAGACATTCTCATATTTTAGCAGTTTAATAATGTTTCTCCCCAAAGGCAGGTTTGTACTTCTAGGGTTTATATTATTAATGATATTTACTTGTGAACAAAGCCTGACTTATGTGTATTCATAGAAGACAACTACTGAATCCCTGGCTTGCGTCACTGAGAATGTCCATTTAAGAAAGTGAAAGTGACTTTGATCTGGAATTGTCACTATTGATTTTATTTGCTCCGTCTGATCTCCTAGCTAGGATTTCATTGTGGTGCTTTCAGCATGCTTTTAAGTCCAAAGTACTCTGTGCTGATAACCATATTTAGGAGAAAAGAAAAAAAAATGGCTCAAGTGAAACATGAGTGAATTTAAGAACAAAATGACAAAGCACATAAAGAAAGAAGAGACACTTTAAGCCTTTAAACAGAATGATCAAGTTTATCTGTGGAGACACAATGATTTACCACAAATTACTTCTAGTAGAAGATAAAACAGCATTATCTGGAAAATGCTGCATGAGGCATAAGGAACAGAGAAAATACTGAATTACTCTGGAACAGCTTTGTGAAGCATTACTAAGCAACTGCTACCAGATGCTCTCAGATCAAGTGAAGATGAATTCACAGGAATTACTGTGTTTATTTATGGAACAGTGACCTTTTTGCAGCTTTGTGTTTAGAAAATGAAAACATGTATAAAGATGAAATACACAGAGGGTTTTCCCCAATATATATATGAGGTTGTTACTGACTTGGGGTTACAAACCACTAAAGGTTCACTTTATCAACAGTTATCAAACCTGTCCTTATGCCTCACCAGAAATGTGTGTTTTGTGGATTTCCACATAGCAGCAAAGGTGGGTGGTTAAAGTTCTTAGAGAACTTTTTTAATTAGAAGCCAGTGCTGCAATGTTGTGTGCTGGATGGCTCATGCCCTAACTGACAGTGATCCGTTTCTAAGTGTGAGAGTTAAAAATCTTTTGGCTCAGGCACTCAGTGCCTGAGCTTTAATTTCCCACAGTGCATTGCTAGATATGTGTCCTTTTGATTGCTAGCTCTACAGAGTTTCTATGTGCAGAATGCTATTCTTGTCGTCGCCTCTTCAAGCATTCATGTGTGACTTTTAAAGTAACCTTGTACCTGACTCCATGGGATTGCATTTAAGCTTTTGCGACTCAGTGAGGATTTTGCCAGCTATCACCAGTGTGTGTGTGGGAGGGTGAACCTGAGGGCTTCGACCTGTGAGCCATACCCCTGTAGGGATTCAGGGTGATCATCTCCTTAGACTCCATGCTTAGGCGTGAAACAGCATTAATTCCATTGTGGTACAGAGGATCCACAAACTCACCTTTGACATCAACCAGTGCTAATCTGCTGATGTCTATGAAAATTGAATGTGATCAAGCGAGCAAAAAATCAAACAAAAAAAGGTGCAGCTGAGGATCTAATGCCACTACAACATCACCAACAGAGAAAAAAAAGGAGACCCCTAGGTTCAGCGCACTCAATAAATGAATGAATAGATAGGTCATAAAATGAAGAAACAAATACAAAAGAGATTATATAGATGAAAAGAAAATAATAATATTTATTAACAAATTTGAATAACACAGCACACTAAGGAAACACAAAAAATTGGTTTAAAAACAATTAAAAAGGCCAAAAAGGCGCTAAACTCTCCTCCCGGGAGGAAGCTTTTAGCGAAACGCGTCCAGTGGAGGGGAATCTCCTACCCTGCTTGCTGCAAGTCAAAAATTAATTCAATTCTTTTTTTTTGGACTGCTGGGAGCTTTACCTTATTCATCTGGGCTGCCTCCTTCTCCTCTGAAGATGAAAGATATGCTTGGTAATGTCCACAATCTATTTATACTTATGTGATGTGGAGAGTTTAGCGGCTTGGATTTCTGGTACATATGATAATTTCTCTTAGCATCAAAACTGATTTTAGTTATCTCTTTCATACAAAGCAGTGGTGTAGGGGTTCTTCACTCCTTTAGAGTATATGTGGGAGCCTTTTTAATTGTTTTTATTTATTTGTTATTCTAATTTGTTAATAAATATTATTATTTTCTTTTCATCTATATAATCTCTTTTGTATTTGTTTCTTCATTTTATGACCTATCTATTCATTCATATACATTTATTGAGTGCGCTGAACCTAGGGGTCTCCTTTTTTTTCTCTGTGAGTGATGTCTATGAAAATTGCCATGTTAATAAAGTCTGAGAACAGGTTTGAGATGCTACGCACTATAATTTAGGAGCACAATTATCAAAGTATGAACTGTCATGTAAATGCATGAATATGTGACAGTTTGCTATTTCATCAACTTTGCATATTCAGCAAAAATCATTATTTTCTGCAATATGACAAATACATTTACAGTTCCTGGCATTGCACTGACCATATATTTATGTGAAACTTTGCTGCCAATGTGACAACACTTTCAATACTTATCTTGTGTCAAATGACAATCCATCAATGTGTAGGAGTACACAAATTTAAGTTCACCAGTTGAAAGTGGTGAATTTGAAGGATTACAATTGTGACATGCTTCTTAAAAGAGTTATAGCAATGAATGGCCAACATGAACTAGGAGATGTCTGCTATTGACTTTAATATAAAAGACAAGTGGTGACTGACTACTGGCCAAAAATACTGCTGAGAAATGTAGACATTGTTCTTTATTATATTGATGCAATGCATATTGTTAATATGTTATCTAAAGATCACTTTGCAACACAGCAAAATTTATTAAACTTGGAAAGATTGCTCTCAGTCTTTCCGAGTGTCACATGGTAACCAAGCATTTCCTTTTAATATAAACACAATACGAAATTTACTAAAGTCGAAAACAATTTTTTTAAACTTTTTAGTCTGAAAATCATATGAAAAGGTCAAATTACATTTTTAACTTTTTCTCCCCAACTTTTTTGTCCATTTTTCATTTGTTTCTTGACTTTTTTGAAAAACAGGTGAAAATTTCACCCATGAATTCACATCAGTATTTCAGTATTCAATAAACATGATTATAATCAGTGTAAGGGTAAGTCATATTTACAATAAACAAAATATAAATTAACAAATAAAAAAAAATCAATTGATTCCAATTCGGAATACACATACTGTAGAATGGTTCTCAAAATTTTTTCAACTGTTCATCAGTTTCCCCTCAAGGTCATCAGGCCTTTTCTATTGGATACTATCAGCAGTAATAATATACATTTTGCATCACTGCAGCCAAGGTTACACCACTATTTAAATGGCAATGGTAAACTCACAATTTGGAGGAGAATTCAGGATAGTCCAAAGTGAGGTACGGAGTGTTCGGCTCACTTCGGACTGACTGATCTGCGCTCGCTGATGTCCTGCACACGGACATCAGCGAGCGCGTTAAAGGGATTCCAGTCTTGGCGAGACCAAAAGAGTTGCCTTGCTGAGACTGGAATCCCTTTAATGCGCTCACTGATGTCCGCGTGCAGGAGATCAGTGAGCACAGATCAGTAAGTCCGAAGTGAGGCGAACACTCTGCACCTCACTTCGGACTATCCTGAATTCCCCCGTGTCAGTGACACAACCGATACATACTGCTAAGAATCCTGAAAAAATGTTTCTTTAGCATTCCTTGCATTATCTTCAAAATCAAAAATATGTAGTTATCATAACTGTGATATATGGCTCAACAGAATATTACAAAAAACCAGTTTACACTAAAGCATTCAATGCAGTTTGTCAGGGTTACTATTCAAAACCAAATCTTTACTGCTCAAATAGTTTTCTGTTTGGGCATCACCTAATTTAGTATTGTGCCTTACAGTTTGAGAAACACTTATATCGTAATGTCTATTAAGACCTTCAGGCCACACAGTTCTGAGTAGTATTGTTTCAAATTGCCACTCATTGTTTTACATATGTTCTATACAAGCTACACAGAATATAAGTAAAAAGTCTGGTTTGGTTAAAAAAAGGCTGGTTAATTTTCAGCTTAAGGGGGAATTCACCAAAGTGCGAAGTGAGGTGTGGATCCTTCACCTCACTTCGCACTGACTGTTATGCGCTCGCTGATGTCTTGTACGCAGACATCAGCGAACACTTTAAAGGGATTCCTGTCTCGGCGAGACCACTCGAGTAGATGCGCACCTCACTTCGCACTTTGGTGAATTCCCTAAATGTTTTTATAGTTGACATATACTTTATATCTAATGGAACACTGAGGAGATTCATGTTTTGTCATTGTTTAGAACCACGTACTTTGTGCTCCCTATTATGATTTTTGAGGAACTGAGCCACATTTTTTTATTCTATTGTATTTTGAGAGATTACATGCTAAAATCAATTAACAATAAGTCAAATGATATTTGCTCAATTCGGCATCATGTACATGGATGTGCATACTCTAATATCAATAACAGTAGAACAGAAAGCAAAAAAATTGTAAACTTGCTGGAATGTGACCAGTTCTTGCCAAGAAATCCTGATTTCTACCTTCTTGCCTTAGCAGACATAATTTATCAAAGCTGATATCCAGCTGCCTAAAAGTGTTCTAGCATTTCATAGTATTGTTCTTTGAAGAAATCTCACTGTGATACTTTATATACCAAGCACACTTTCATGTATCTAACAGGTTATTCATAGAGTGATTGAACTTAAAATTATTTTAGTGATAAATGCATTAGCAGTCCTACATTTCTATCATAATATTATCATATGGTTAAATTAAACACAAGAAAAGCATGTAGCCATATCTTAACACAAACATATCATAGAAGCCTTGATCCCTATCTTTACTAAATCAGACAAGACTCTTCATTTAATGTGTTTTATAAAGTGGGGTGCTCATGACCAGTAGTAAGCTACTGGGTACTCCTGGGGGGATCTTTTACTACCTAGAATAATGACAAACGTACAAGGAAACTTAGAACATAATAAAGGTACTATATTACTGTATGCAAAGTTTAACAGATAAAAATCTTCTTTTCTTCAATCTTCAATGTTGTAGTGACTTGCCTAATTCCTATCATTGATGCTCTGATTCAGGACTGATTCCCCCCGACCATTTTTCACGGATGGGAGGGCGGGGGGTTGTGCTGAAGAGTAGTGTCAATGATGGTGATGCGCTTCCTTTGTGCGCATCACAATCGTGTGACCTGGTGGCATGAGGCCCACAGACTGGCATTTGGTAGGCCCCAATGGGAGAGGTGGATAGTCTTTCTTCAGATAGAGATTAGTGTAGGTTCCACCTATAGATACTATGGTTGGTGCTGAAGTTAAACTGTATAAAGACTGTGATTAAATTTTTAGCTCTAGTATTTCATTTATTATCTAGTTTGTTATGAAAAGTTACATGAAATGGGTTCCTGGTTCATGCCCACTATAGCCAATGTGTAAGCAATGACCAACCCTGAGATGCTGACTGGCTGGTGGAAGACAATGTATGGAGGCCTAGAAGTTGCAGAACCCTTTTTAAATGTTATTTCACAAATGAACAAATTATAACACACAGTAACACAGCAAAATATAACATGTCCTACCTCCCTGTTAGGGAAAGCTGAATTGTACAGAAGTACAGGAATAGATGTTGGAATATATAATTAAAATAAAGGATGGTCAGGGGTGAGTACTTTGTTATTGTAAATGGACACTTATGTGGCATACAAAGGTTCTGTAGCTTTTACATTTCATTTTTCAGTAGCTAAATATTTCAAAAAAACTTTCAGAAAAAAAGTAATCAATGTCAAAATCCTTTGTTTGGTCTCATAAGAAGTCGAACGAAGCAACGAAGCGCTAAGAACAAAACAATACAATCACCTTTATTCATTTCTTAATCACCTTTATTCTAGAAATTGCAAGTTCAAGGACTGTTCCTACTGATTAAAATTAGATTTTTAAAAAGATCCTTAAATGAAAGTTAACATCAACAATCTATCTGCAGATACAATATGTATTTTATAATACTGTTCTGCTTCTATTGAAAATGTAAATGTGACTAAATGCTACAAGCTTAAAAATCCGTCTTTCAATCGCAATAGCATCGAAATGATTATATATTCCAAAATGGAGGAGTCTTCATTCTAAAGCTATAATAAGGTGCTATTAGTTTCTGCGTGAAATTTAACGAAGAAGTCGAAAATCTTTTTTTTTTTTTTGCCCATTTTTCACTGCCATTTTTTGGGTCATTTTTTTTTGCCCATTTTCAGCCATTTTTTCACCTGAAAAATGGCCAAAAAGAGGGGCAAAAAGGTTGAAAATGTAAATTTTTATCTTTTCGCCCATTTTTGTGGAAAAAATGGCTGAAAAAAAGTTTTAAAAAATTCTTTTCAGCTTTAGTAAACTTCACGTATCTATTATATATTTCAGCTATGTTTTAAAAAACTCTGAAAGTTTGGTAGAAATTATATTTTATGAAAAAAAAATACTTTAACTTTGTTGATATTTTGTTGTAGCTCATGAATATGAATTAGCTAAACATTCCTTGGAAATAATAGCAGTGGACAAGCTGTGTAATATTTAAGCCATAAAATATGGGTGCAATGACTAATAATAAAAACGAGCAATACAATTTTCAAAATTACATTTTGATAAGTACTACCTTGGAATGACTGCCATACCTGTCATTTTTTTTACTTTTTCAAGTGTGGAAACAATTCTATGTTATAATATTATAAGTAAGAATCATATTATTATCATAAGTGAAAATAATAAAAATGTGTTACTTAAAGTCATATACCCTTCTCATGAAAATAATAAAAATGTGTTACTTAAAGTCATATACCCTTCTCAACAAATAGCACAGAACATCTTTTACCTGTATATTTTATTTAAAAAAAAAAACAAAACAAAACTTTACATTAAACCTTTCAAATAGGGTATTTTTCCCCTATGTTTCCCTATAATTTTTCACTTTAATGAAATCTATATTAATGACCAATTAGATGGTTCAGAATCAAGATATCTTCCTTTTAAATGAAAATGAAACAATGCCTCTTTATATGTATATAAGTTTAAATAATAAAACAGACTGTGAGGTTGGTGTTGAATAATAAGATCAATGGGGCAGGAAAATGTTAGGGAAGTATGTGACATTTAAATTTGTAGATTAATAATCCTAGAGGAGTTGGATTCCATTCAAATAAAATGAGAGAAAGAGGGCACAGCGAATAAAAAGATAATAAGGATGTATCCCATAAGACTACACTAAAAGAAGTAAGAGGAAATAAAGAGAGACCTTCTCAATAAAACATACATAAGAAATGAGCAGTTTAAAATATGTAGAGTAAAGGCAGTAATAGGCAAATGTATCAATATGTTATTAAAAAAAAAGACAGGACCACCATGAAATTCATCTGTAACATGGGTAGGTGGTCCCTAAGGGAAGGCACAGTCATTTCTGTACACCTCAAGTTTGATTAATGAAACCTTGTAACTTGAAACTGTTTTACAAACTAGAGGACTAACTTACTAATATGGAGGAAGTAAACAACCTTTCATGGAGGAATTTTAAAGGAATTAGACACGTTTCCCAGAAATGTCCTCTCAAATCTTTCAATATCTCAGCTTGCTAAAATATTCAGTAAATGTCATATTTTTCCCTAAAATAGAATTGTATTCTGGGAGGTTTACCCTAGACATAAATCATTCAACCCATCTTTGCTTTTTAACTTTTAATTAGAGAAACTATGGAATAGGGATAAAGTGGTTCTAGTTTCAGAAACTCTAATTAAACATGTTGTTATAGATTCATTTACAGATATTGAAAAATCTTTTATTTAATGTCAGATATATAGTAAACATTTAGAGAAGCAGCTGTAAAAATGATATTACCTATGTTGAAAAAGTATTTCTCATATTTGTAGATATACAGGATAAGATTTTACAATCTTCTTTAAAGCAAAGGTTGTCAATGTGTTATCAGTAGTTTCTCCATTGGACTTAGGTAGATGTACAGTGCTAGAATAACCAATTGTGTTATAATGCAGCAGTAATAATCTTAACAGAAAGTGTTCAATAACAAAGCAAGAGCAAAGGCTTGACGATCATTTTTTTGAGTAGTAGAATACTGCTGCCAGAAGCTTAATGTAAAATCTTTGTAAAGGACAAGATAACAGAACAATTTCTCATACTGTTAATTTTTATTCTGAATAAAATTGTGCACAAGAATAAGACTGGAGAGAATTTGCTGAATGCCAATGACAATCTTGTTTGCGGACAGCAAAGGGTATCATCTGTGCTTAACAGAAACAAATAATACTATATAATATTAGTACAGACAACCAGCAAAATATTGGTGCGTATACACATATATAATAAAATAAATATTCAAAATTGCCTATACTTCCTACAAAATGTGAATATGTACCCTGAGGGGAGAGCTAAGCCTGGGACAGAAAATGTTAATGTTACCTACAAGGGTAGAAGGTATGGTACTCAACCACCACAGAATAATAGTACATTTCACTTTTGTACCCTCCCTATAATTGTTCTCATACTGGTTACATGCTGCCATTTTGTTTCTCATATAAATTGTTCAGGTGTGGGGCCAGACAATTATTTCTAAGATCCAGACTAGATTTAGGTTTACGACTGAGCAAGAACTTTCTCTGGATTTAGCCTTAGGTCTCTGGCTCATCATATATTTGATGTAGTCTAAATATTTGGTCAATGGACCAATCATTCAGATCAATACAATTACAATTAGAGGAAATCTAGTTCATTTAAACCTTATATCAAATGATCAGACTGCATAAACATGTTCCCTCAAGTAAACATCAGAACTGAATTAATTGTATTTCCCCATAAGACTCTATGTGATATTTAATATAGTGCAGTAGTGGTCCTATAATGCTAAGTAAATGCATCAGTGGAAACCATGATTCCCTAAATTCCCTAGTATGGCAGAGGCCCCAAATGACATAACCAATACAGAGAAGTAGTCACTCATTGGGAACATGGGGCAGAATGAATAGTAACATAGTTTAAAAGGCTTAAGCACCCCATGATACTATTTGTTTTGGCAGCTGCTGCTTGGCACTGGTTTATAGAGTTAAAGGGACACTATAATGCTGATATAACTGCACACATACATATAAATCTCCTTTATACTAAACCATTTGCTGACACAAATAGTTAAAAAATTATTTAGGAAAGAAATAATACTTGCAGTTTGCTTTCCTTAATTAGTTTTCATGGGAGCTGACATTTTCCTCCCCCCTCTCCCCCTCCTCTTTCTGTTCTGCAAGTCAGGCAACATGAGAAGAAAAAGCTCCCTGACTGCTATTGGTTAAGCAGTGTGCTGACCTTTTGGCCACATAAATTGAGTTTGGAATGCAGGAGATTACAGAGGGAATGCTGAATTGTGCACATGTGCTAAGTAGTAAGTAGGGCAGTAACTGGCCAGTACGTGGTGCACACACACATTTCCTGGTGCGAGAGTTTATCAGTGCTGTCTACTCAATCATTCTGCATCACATGAAACAACTACTGGGAAGAAAAGCTTCTCACTAAGATATAGTACTACATATGTAAATATGTAATTTCACTATAGTTCCCCTTTAAGTTTGTTGTAAACTAAAATTTCTAATCCTTTTCCATGTTTGTTTTGCCCAGTGTTTTCCCATTTAGAAAATGAACTTGACATGCATTGCCTTTCCCATATGCATAAACTTACATTTATCAGTGTTAAATCTCATTTGCCACTTTCCTGCCCAAGTTTCCAGCGTATCTAGATCCCTCTGTAATAAAGAACTCTCCTCCTTTGTATTTACTACTTTACACAGTTTAGTATCATCTGCAAAAATTGAGATTTGACTATACAATCCCTTAGCAAGGTCATTTATAAATATATTGAAGAGAAGAGGGCCCAAAATTGACTCCTGGGATACCCCACAATTAACAGTAACCCAGTGTGAGTATGTACCACTAATAACCACCCTTTGTTTCCTACCACTGAGCCAGTTACTAACTCACCAACCTGCACACATTTTCCCCAGTCTAAGCATCCTCATTTTATGTACCAGCCTTTTATGTGGCACAGTATCAAATGCTTTGGGAAAATCAAGGTATATGACTGTGACAGTGACTCCCTCTGATCAAGTCTATAACTCACCTCCTCATAGAAGTTAATTGGACTTGTTTGGCAGGATTGATCCTTCATAAATAGGGTTTAATCCTATAAGTCTGAAGGTACACCTTGGGGTGAGACAGAAACAGGCATTGTCAGATCTCAGAACAGCAAGAGAACCCTATGATATATGCAGAGGTTGGATGCCCACACTAAAGGGGTTTATTGACTAAAGTCCAAATTGTTGCATAAAGGTGTGAATTTGCCATCTAAAGACAGTTGCAATAGACTGCTACAGTCGCAATCGTGTCTTTATCATGAGAATATTGTCACAGTCGTGACTTTAATATGGAAATATTGTTGCCGTCGCAACTTTACAAATTGTCACGGTTGTGACTTTACAATAGGAAAATTATCGCAGTCACATATTTGCTATGGGAATCCTCTGGTTGAGAATTCGAAAGTCGAATTCTCACTTGAGTCAATAACCAAATAAATCTGAAAGAGTGAGAACTGCTCCTGGATTCTATTTGTACTCAAGGGAAGGTAACTATACTCTGAAAATGTGAATGTACTGAACAAGTTTCTACCTCAAATTAAATTTGTGAAGTTCCTGTTCTGTGTCTTATGTAAAAAAAAAAATGTTTTCCTGTTATAAAGAGGAACCACTGGCACCCTTTATTTAAAGTGTTAAAGGTACAGGCACTATTCCTAATGTAAGTGGGGCCCATGATCCTGAGAGTGTTCGTGAGCTGTGGATCGATTTTAAAAAGTAGATGCACGTAAACGCAGGCACAGTTCAAAATAGCGTTGTAAGTGTAATAAAACTTCATCTAGAGATCCAAAATCACGGAATTCATGGGTACATAAAAAGCATACAGTAATTGGAAAAATGCTAATCATTGCATTCCACTCGCACGGTGCACTTTTTATTTGACAGGGAAAATAGGTGTGCTGTACATTTCAATCATTTGGTGCATTTTTCCATATCAGTGTATAATTTCCCTTTGTACATTTGCTGTATTTTTACAAAAACCACTTATTTAAAAAAAAAAAGCTATCTTTCTTTGTAACGATAAAATTGTGCATTCAGGTAAAAGCCCAGATTTAAATATCATTGCACATTGAATTAGTACACTAGACCTCTGAAAATGTTGTTCTGAAAGAGTTTAATATTGCTTTAAAGATTTACTGATAAGATTTGCATGTTAATCTCTGCTGCTTTACAGAACTGTGATTTCTTTCTTTTTTTTTTCGAAGTGAACAATTGTCATAGTAAATTTATAACAGAACAAGGCACATTCTTACATAATTGATCTCATGATATTGCATGGAAAGTGCCAATATGCATTCAGAGGTGTCACATTTCTGAAGTTCATTCTTGATCAAAAGTGCTGCATCTGTAATATCTCCCGGGAGATGTTTCCTGACTTTCACCAATTGTTATTTAATGGATCAGAGTAGAAATCCCATTATTGGCTATGTCGTAGCATTTTGTAAATTTCTGATTAGCCTTATTTTTTTTTTTCTAAGTTGCCCTATTAAGGAGAGAAAATACATAAGTCTCTCCAGGGAAAACTGTTTAGTTGGCTTAGTACGAAGGTAAAATTATTTAAAGGGATACTATTGTCCCAAAATCCTCCTTTTTTGAGCAATTCTTATATATATATATATAT
>WMED01014223.1:0-14104 GCA_019650415.1 Pipa parva | reverse complement strand
ATATCATATTATATATTATATATAATTATTATTATTATATATAATTATATATTAAATATTGTATTACGTCTGCTCAGGCTAGGTCTCTTATTGCATTTATTACTGCTTTGCTTGACTGCAAATTATCTCTATGTTGCATAGTGAATAGAGACAGAATACTCAGTAGTACATGACTGTTATAACCCTGTGCAGTACAGATCATAGTTCATACAGGATCATTTAACCCACAGAATATAACACCCTCTGGTGGTCGGGATCACAATGGGTACCCCTGGAGCTTCAGACTGTACCATCATGTAACGCAGGTAGGGGACGGGAGACTAAAAAAGAGGAAGGTTCTAAGAAAATCCTGAGGACTAAAAATGGGAATGAAGGGACAAGACAGAAATCTTTCGATTATCTCTTCTTTCTTGGTGGGCTCCAAGCACTCTAGTAGGAGATTAATTACACTGTGGTATTTGGTGCTGCCCGGTGATATAAAGAAATAACAGAACAGGAGTATGATTCTATAGGAGATTTACTCTAACTACTTTAATTGTGAAATTGTGAAAAAACAGTAACATTTTAGAGGGTTGAAATCTCTTGTCAGGATGAATCGAGTTTCACCCCCCCCCAAAATGATTACTTTTTTTCTATAATGGTCCGTTAATTCTGGTACCTGCCATAGCATCTAGGGATATAACGCAATTGCAAGTCGATGTTACGCCAAGGCATGTAATATATCATGTATTCCCATGAGTCCCGGGACCACAGACAGAGCTGTGCATGTGCTATACTGCTGACAAAGTTAACCCCTAGCACGCCACAGCATTGCCAGTGGAGAGATTAAATTACATTGGGGGAAAGAATTATACCCATTCCTGTGGTCTGATGGTTCTCCTTGTGACATCCTTACCCCTGGCTTCTGTGGCAGATCTCAGAGACTTGATATCTGCAAAAATAAAACAAAATATAAATGAGTGCAGTGTCTCCGACATGGACTTAAAGTGTAAGTAATCCCTATTTATAAAGTTTGCTCCATTAAAGTATTGTAAAGTGTAAAAACGATTAGTAAAATCCTCTCTCACCTCTTCACTCTGCAGCACTTGTAATCCCTCTGTAAAATGTTCTTCCTTCATGTAGTGGAGAAGGCCACGCAACCCCACCCCTCTCACATTCTCTCTTGTCTTAAAAACTGACACAGACATTGTCGGAATTCAGTGCCTAAGAGCTTAGCAGTGAGAGGAAAGTATCAGATTACTAAGCATGCACTAGCAGAATGAGTCATTGTGTGACCTCATTAGGGGCGGGGCTTCTTGGCACTATTGCAGGAAGCAAGTACACGCAATAATGCAGGGGAGACAGGCTACAAGATTAAGAGGTGAGAACTGAAAAGCACAAAATCGTTTTTACTTTTAAATGTTTCAGTTTATCTTTATACATTATAAATATAATATATATGTATAGTTTGGTCAATAACTTTACTTACACTTTAAATGTGGTCCAAATTTCTCCTTCATTGTTTGATTGTTTACTATACAGTTACCTAGATGGCACCCAAACAGTCACAGATGCCCTATATAGCCCCCATTGGCTCTATAAAGCCCAAAGTGATCCTTGATGGATTCAATGACCCCAAATTGTTCCCTATCACCCTACACAGCCCAAATGTCACTACAAGTCTAGACTGGAACTGCTGTGTAACCAGGCACCCCACTGTGACCCCACTGGGCACATATTCCCTAGCAGGACTATGAATTATCCATTGTAGACTGCCTAGTCCCCCAGATGGACTATCAGATTACCCCACAGGTCCACTAGTGGCCACACATAGACATATATTCTAAGCAGAGGCTGATGGTATACATTAAATGCCACAAGCCCTGAGTACCGGATCAGCAGTGAGGCCCCTACCCTTACAGTAGGTTCTGTGGAGCCCCACGTGCAGAAGTTATAAGGCTGGCTTTGGTGGGACCTGTGGCCCCTATTGTTACACCCATGGCAGAGACCTATATTGGGACTCAGAACCTAAGATTGGCCAGAAGAGCCCTAGATTGACCTGGAGAGACTTACCTCAGTAATGATACAAAGAAAACCCCCAAATGGTTAAGACATGTCATCTGTGAATTTCAGCTCCTGATTTAGACTGATTTGTGTTTGTGTTTACCTGGTGGGGTGTTGAGGGAGAGGACTGAACACTTAGTGGAAGATTAGCTAGACACAGAATAGTTTTTGCAGCCATTGTTATATTAATGTAGGATTAATAAATGAAGCAGAGTCGTAGGACATTTTCTACTACTAAAAAAATGCACCTTATTCTTTATTTATTTACAGGACCACAGAGGACCCTGTACCCCAGCCAATGGTCGACAATAGCTTTATACATTCATCACAAACGATGATATTGTTATATTGCCAATATTTCATCGTCTTTACCAAATAAAAAAAAAGCTTTGACTTTTATAAATATGCCCGTTAATCTTATAACAATAAAACATCTACTAAAGATGAGTGCAGCTGTCACCAACACATTGTGGGGCATATTGACTGAAGTTGAAAAACCATATTTGCACCATTTTCCACCATCAATGTCGATAAAAATCGATATTGGTAAATATCGATGTGTCAATACTGCTACAATTAACATTAATATCAATGGGGCCATTTAATATAGATACCGATTTCACCGAATATTATGCCAGGGGCTTGGCGAAATGTATCAATAAAATAATGTCAGAAAGAGAAAGAAGATTGTAAGTTTCACCATCAGCACTGCGGTAAGGTTTATAAATAAATTGTAATAATAATGGGTAAACTCTTCCTTCCAAACCTTCTGGATTTGAATAAAATGATATGCAAGAGCTCAAGATATTTTTTAGTTAATGTATCTACCACTTTGCAGCATTCAGGTTTCCAATTCTACACATTTATAACTTCTGTTCATTTAATGGTTTATTAAAACTGACAAATGTGCCAGGTTTGTACCAATTACTTTCTGTTACATTGTATGTAGGTTACACTTCACATAATTAGAATATATGTGTGTAATTTAGGCTGGCAGTGTTCCCAAAACAGAATAATCACTGTAGCAATTTGCTTAAAATGAAAGTAGCCCTAAAGGTGTTTTCTGATTGGTTGGTTATGACATGGCAAGTTAGGTAATAAAAGAAAGCTATAGTACTCTAAATAAATATCCATCACATAAAACAAGCGAGTTCAGTTGAAAATATATTTAAAACTTCAAGAATTTACAAAATATGCATTTAATGTATGAAAAGATTTCCATTTCAAAATTCATGAACAGTTGTGCTGATTACGTTTGGTGCACGTGTAGCGGATCATACTGCTTATTGCAAATGTCCAATGGTAATGGATGCAAAAGGGGGTGCAAAGCAAACTGGAGCTTTTTAAGGTACCCTATTTTTCACTCCATAATGCGTACTTTTACATGGGAGGGTAATGCTTGTGCGTCTTATGGAGCGAATGTTCATTTTCTTCAGCAGCTGAAGCAGTACTTACCTTCCTCCCAGGCAGGGAACAAGAGAGCCACCTCCTATCAGCGCATCTCCCGATTCAGCTAAGGTAAGCAGCGCTCCATTAGCCCTTCCTGCTTCCCTCGGCACTGTTCTCCACTAGTGTAGTGGATTTGGCCGCTACCAGTGCAGCTGCGCTAATAGCGGTTGAATCCATGCCGAATAAAGCCGACAAAGACTGAGGGGGGAAGGCAACTGGCAGTTGTCTAGTGGTACTGAGAGCCATAGTGTTCCACAAAGGCTCTTTAAAGCCAAATATACTTAGGGGAAAAGAGAACATGTGGGGGCTGTGGGGGGTGCACTTGTTTTTATTTTCTATTTAAGATCAGTTGTGCATGAGGATAGTCTTTATAACACAAACACTACATGTCCAATGTTCCCTGTGAATACTGGGTCCCAGAAGGCAATTTTTCTAGAGATCTAGCAACCCCTAGCAACCAATCAGCTGTTAACATATACTGATATCGGTCAACTATAATTATAAAGGCCGAATTCTCATTGGTTGATAAAGTTTACTAGACCTATGTCCTCAGATCTGGGGGTAATTCAGCATAGTGCGAAGTGACCTCCGGATCCTTCGCATCACTTCGCACACACTGTTATGCGCTCGCTGATGTCCTGCACATGGACATCAGCGAACGCTTTAAAGGGATTACAGTCTCGGCGAGGGGACTTGAGTGGTCTAGCCGAAACTGGAATCCCTTTAAAGCGTTCGCTGATGTCTGCGTGCAGGACATCAGCGAGCGCATAACAGTCAGTGCGAAGTGAGGCGAAGGATCCGGAGGTCACTTCACACTATGCTGAATTACCTGATCTTTATTACATTTTGCAGCACACTTTGTATTTCTTTGCCAGTAAACTGGCAGCCTTGGTTGAGTAAGAGAAATGACATTTTCCACTCTGTACATAGGGACATTTACACAAAATAGTGCATTGGGGAATTATTTAGAGAGGACTAGTAACCCATAGCAAAAAATCAGCAGTTAGCATTCTCTGGTATCAGGGAGATAGAATTATGAAAGTCAAACACTGATTGGTTGTTACTGGTTACTAGACCACTGAAACGTTTGCCCATGTTGAGGTAGTCACCCATGTGTGTCTGTGGAGACAATGCCCACTGCATGTGAACTGGCAGAGATTAATTCACACTAGGTGGGAATGGACAATTACCTGAAAAAAACAGCAAAGACAAATCTAATCCCCCCTCCATTTTTCTGACTAACCTGAATTGATTCACTGATGCCACTGAGACCTGCTAAACACCTACATATTTACAGAATTTGATTTTATGGCTCCACGTCCTCCAGGTTCTTATCCAACCTTTTTGCAGAATAAAACAATATCACAGCACAGTGATTACATTTTTTCTCTTCTCACAGTTTACGCAGGTTATTTTTTTTTTTATTCTCTCGGCGAATGCTCACACAGAGCATCTGTCAAAGTATATTTCTAAATGTGTTTCTGCCCAAATTGTGTGAATTTTTTTTTTTGCACACTCTTTATTTCATCTTTGAAACCAGCTATATCTTAGGCCATGCAATAAATATTTTACTTTTTTTCTTTTAAACATAAGTAAATCTTAAATTGTTCTTAAAAAATATTTCATATAGATAAGTGCACGGCTTTAATGCCTAGTTACTCAAAATCCCCTACATAGTCTTCTTAAAAGAGTCAGCCTACATTATGTATCAAACCCAGCATTACAAATCCAGGGTATGGGCTTCTGCCAAGCAACAAGATGACACCTGAGAAATTATCCAGAACCCACAAATTTTTAAGAAAATATTTAAAAGTACAAATGTGACATTAAGCAATTTATAGCATAATACCTTCCCACAGTGGATGCTGCCCATCATGCACCAGTCTCACAGGATTTCCAAGGGACTACCCTATACTAACAACTGTAGTTCCCTTGGGAACCTCTTTGGAACCTCTTTTGACTTGAGATTAATTTGTTGGGTTTGAGCCGCTATGATATCCTCCTCTGTGATTGGTGCATACCTAGACTTGCACATGAAACTACACTATCTGTCTGACACTCATTGGCTTTTCTTGTATATTTTGAAATAAAGACTTTCTTATTCAGGAATGCACAGGCAAAGCAGTTTCTAAATTTTCTTTTAAGGTTGTTCCTTCCCATTTTCATGGTATTATAAGAAAAGTCATAGTAACATAACACACAATATGTTATTTCTGAGTGTAGAAGAAAATGATATGGAGTTATTGAAGAAGGGAAAGCTTCAGTTAACAGTCATTATGTCATTGTGATTGTTGCTAAGGGTTTCTACTGAATTTCTTTTATAACCTGAATATCATTCACTATAAATGCATACTGTTTTCGGCACAGACAAAACTATTTTTTACTTTATATATTATTCCCTTAAACAGACACTAGTGTTTTCTTTTCCTTGATATGATCATAGTGTGTTAAGCTTGGCTAAAGCTAGATGTAATACAACTTAGCATTACAGGATTTATTCCTCAGGGTTAGTAGAATGTGCAGGTAATCTGTACTATAGATGTCTGTAATATCATAGTGAATACAGATGCACGTTAATGTAGTGCACAAATCCAGGACTAGTCATAGCCCAGTCTACTAATTATAAGACTGGATGAAACTTCTTATTATATGTTATTCATTCAGCAATGACATCTGATCAGTGTACTGCTGAAGCTGGAAACACTTTGCCAGGTCTCTGGGTGTTTTGTATAAATAGAAATGTTGATTTTTGCTTACCAGTTCATGTAAGTTATATCTATATAGGGTACGCAGGGAGTGCTAAGAACCTGTGCTTAGGATTGGGAATAGGGGTAGGAAGCCCTAACTAACATGGAGGCACTTGCAAGTAGCATTTCAATTAGTGGAAGGTGTAGCTCCTGTTATTGGGTGTGGTAGGTGCTCTATGTAGAGTTTAAGGGAGTCATTCATTAAAGTCCGAACTGTCGCGTAAATGGCCACATTCATGTCCTTTTGCTACTTCTCCAACTCAGCTTATTCAACAGTCTCTGTGATGTGACGAATTTATGACCAATTCTGATGCTTACTACAGTCTCAGACTTATGGAGCTCTTCACATTACTTTGTGAGCGGGTGCACAGGTAATTTGGATATTCAGCATGTGATGGAGTCTGTCGAAGGAGCGGATTCTGCAGTGCGTACTGCTCCGAATTCACCTGCTTGTCTTCGCCACATCTGACTGGCGAATTGAGAGGTTGATAGGAGGGCTCCAGTGTTGCATAAGACGACTATTCATTCCAAAGTAACAATGGCGACTGCGACTAAGTTAGTCTACTGCTAAACATGAACTAGGCCGGGGTAGGCAAACTATGGCTCTGGAGCCGCATGTGGCTCTCCAGCCTCCTTGTTTGTGGCTACCTTATGCCTTGATTGACAAATGAAAAAATAAAAAGAATAAAGGTTATTTATCAATGTAATTTTGATTTATGTGTTATTTTATTTTTGTTATTATTTTCTTAATTGTCTGTTGTATTCTGATGTAACAGGTAAAATTAAAAAAAGATTAAAACTTTTAAAAGATTCTAAGCTGTTATGTTTAGCGGCTCCAGACTACTTTTTCTTAGTGGAAGAGGGGGCAAAATGACTTTTTTGATAGTAAAGTTTGCTGACCCTGCTGTAGACAATCTAATAGCAGGTTTGAGGTTTGATCACATTCCCAGCATGGTGGTGGAGGACCTACACTGCCTCTGTGTACCTAAGTTGGATGTTTATATCTTTGGCATTGGAATCTATCCTTTATTCACTCCTTGTTGGGTATTGCTAGCTGATGACTTAAATTTGGGGGTCATTCATTAAAGGCCAAATTCACATAGTGACTCAGTGTCTGTTCGTGTCAATACGATTAGGAAGTCGCAAATTCACTTCTCCTTATTCATGAAGCAGTGGACAGCGACAGATGCGGTCACATGCATTGTACGGTGTAGTCAGTCACAGAGTAGTAGGACAAGAAGTCATGTGGAGTGATGTAAATTCCTCCAGTGAAGGGCAGTGAGTGACGTCAGTCTCATCATAACCCACTAACTGTATATAAGTGAAAAATACTTATTTTTATATGTCACCTTGTGCCTAGCCCAGGGGTCAGCAAACTTTACTATCAAAAGAGCCATTTCACTCCCTCTTCCACTAAAGAAAAGTAGTCTGGAGCCGCAAAACATAACAGCTTAGAAACTCTGAAAAGTTTTAAAGGGGGTTATTCACTAAGGTGCGAATTTGATTGTTGAATTCACAAACAGCGGATTCCCATAGCAAATCCACTACAATTTCCCCACTGTAAAGTCGCGACAATTTTTTAATGTTAAGATTGCGACAATTTTCCCATAATAAAGTCGCGACTGTGACAATATTCTCATTATAAAGACGCAACTGCGACAGTAGCAGCCTATTGCGACTATCTTTATATGGCGAATTCGCACCTATACGCAACAATTCGGACTTTAGTGAATAACCCCTCAATCTTTTTTTAATTTTGACTGTTACATCAGAATACAATAAACAGAAGAGAATAATAACAAAAATAAAACAATACATAAATCAAAATGACACTGATAAATAACCTTCTTTTGTTTCATTTCTCAATCAAGGTAGAAGGAAGCCACGACAAGGAGGCTGGAGAGTCACATGCGGCTCCGGAGCCATAGTTTGCTTATCCCTTCTCTATAGCAAACCTATATAATAAGTACCCACTCTCTCAGTAAAAATTACATAAAGTGTGAATGTGAGAAAAGAATCCCAGTCACCCAGTTATTATGTAATGATTGCTTTTCAATTTCTAGAATTTGTAAATAGTGCGACTCTAAGCCATTTTGCTAGCTAAATTAATTAATTATCTAGTGAATGTGGAATTATATGAGTCCTGGGGGTAATTCACCATAGTGTGAAGTGAGCTCCGGATCCTTCGCATCACTTTGCACACACTGTTATGCACTCGCTGATGTCCTGCACGCGGACATCAGTGAACGCTTTAAAGGGATTACAGTTTCGGAGATACTGGAATCCTTTTAAAGCAGGACATCAGCGAGCGCATAAAAGTGTGTGCGAAGTGATGCAAAAGATCCGGAGCTCACTTCGCACTATGGTGAATTACCCCCCTAAAGTACAACTCGCACTCATAACAGTGCTACACATACTAAAAGAGATTGTTATTACACATAGCCTTTTAAAAATTTCAACCACATGTGCTTTCATTTAATCAGATAAAGAGAAAAAAAAAAAGCAACACACGAGATTGTCTCCAAGGTGGAAATTTAAAACCTTTTTGCCAATAGTCTATTCTGGAAACAAGTTCTAAAATGACAACAACAAAAAGAGAAAATTCTTTTGTTCGTTCCTGTCAGGTATTCCTCCTAAGCATACCAATGCTATTGTCTATGCAGCTTTATGCAGTGGTTGTGGAAATATCCCATTATAGTGCAATGCGATAGCAGCGTTCTCTCTACAGGGATGACTGGAGACTAATAATGAAAGAATTATGGAACATGCAGTATGTATATAGTGTTTTCTGAATTCCACAGTATGTGTTCGAATTCTAAGTCCCCTGCAGTCTCTACACGAGATGATGGAGGAATTAAGAATTCTCTTTGGTGCTTTATTTATCAACAGAAAGAAGTAGTGGGATGCAGTATATTATTTCTGTAAAAACTGGGTAGCAGTAACAGGGGTATGTTTGTAATGTTATACTAATGTGATCCATCTATATGAAGCAGAATAGAATGAATCTCCACATTGCCATGTGCAGTATGTCCTTAGTATGCTACTGAACATTTGTTATTCAGTCAGTGTTTTGTATGGCTAGGATCATGTAGTGCAGAGGGTAAATTAGGCAGCTTTATCATCCACATGAGTAAGTGGGTCAAAACACAGATTTGATTAAGTTGAAGGTTGGAATTTATAATTAGAGACCATTAGTGGAGGCATGGGGATGCCCTCCTACTGAGTTTTCGCTGTTCCCTGAAGATCACACAGCTGCAGAGACAAAGTCTACTTATGATAGATCTGTTCCCTGTTAAAGATCTAGGATGATTCTAGACTGGTTCCATACAGGTTTTCTAGATAGCTCAATTAACCTGAAATAATTCTGTACCTGGTTTGACAGGCTTCTGGAGCTAGTTACAGTATGTTTATGTGTCTGTCCCCAACTGGTTTTGGATCTTTTTATCTAGATAATTGCTGTTGGCCACTCATGTGATCTTCAGCCCCTAGTACCATTGATGTTGGTCACCTTTGCCAACCCTTGGAAGCGCACATCTAATTCTTGGCAGCTGCTTACAGCCTAAGGGAATTGTAAGCAGAAGAGTTTCTGCAAAGTTTACTGTCCTGCATAATTACCCTAATCTACTGAGGACAAAATGGTTTTCACTCGCTTATTAATATGCAGAAGCATCCTTTACAACAGCGAGCTAAAATAACGACTTATTTTCCCACATGACAATCTAACTTCTGCAGGGTCCTATCATCTGGCTTTGCAGAACACAAGTGAATAGTTTTAACTCCTTTATCCCATTTTTAAAGCAAGTAAAGAATGAAAATATGTTTAAATTCACAGAGATTAAGACTACAGAGGAAAAACGGCCATTGTATTGAGAATCCACATTACAGCTAGAAAGCAATACTGAAAACTTATAGTTATTTCCTAATTCATCTTTACATCAAGGCAGGGGTAGCAATACCTCTGCAGCCTGAGGCTTATCAGTAGTCAGTATCCCTCTCACCTATGCATGAGCTTCACTTATGCAGATGAGAAACAAGGTCTATGGGCACCAATAGTTCACATGGATTACTGATATCTCCAGAGTTATGTTTACTTTCACGATGGAGGTGATATTGGAGTGCCCAATAAAAAGGCAGCAGCAGTTTATTAAGTACATTTACTTACGATTTTGTGTACAAGACAAACACCCCTGTATTAAAGAACTAGGTTCTACCAGTATAGGCATATGAAGTTCTTCACTCTGTTCCTTTCCAGTAGGTCTTTAATTCAGGACCAATCACTAGGTTCTGGGCTACACCCTCACAGCTAGTATTAGACCAATAATCCTCCTCAGCAGGACCTATAACTATCCAAGCAGTCCATATGCCACTAAGGCATGACATAGTCAGCACCTGTTGGTTCCATTATTACAGCAAGTTTTAACCGCTAATGAGAATTCCTAGTATTAATTACTACTAAAAACATTCATGATTTATAAATACGTAGAACATCTGTGGTTGTTTTGGAAAATTATTAGAACTCCACCACCACTCAGGCCATAAAAGCCTATCCATGGGCAATACCAAAAAATACCATGAAAAGGAATGTGAATCTAGCCAATGTCTCAAATCTCCAATCAGGACCCTTGAATCATCTGAGGTGCTCTCTGGCCACTTTCATTTTACTTATTTCCTCATCCTTGTATGGATTACATATATATGACACCAAGAGGAGTGAAACTTAGCAACATTTCTAGAGAATTCATACCAGTGTTCATGCTCCCTTAGTTTGGTATTCAGCTTGGTACCAGTTTTTATACTTTAATCTAAGGAGAACATAGATAACATGTCAAACAACATTATAGTGTAATACAGTGATTTTCAAACTGAGGGTTGTGACCACTTTTGGAGTTGAACAACGCTCTCATAGACCATCCAAACATTCTGCTCAGTGTCGCTTCTCTATCTGTCTCCAGGTGGTCTGCTCACACACAGGTACACCCGCTGTGATGACAACATTGCAGAGGTTGCAGCAAAAGGTAGGTTGAGAACTGCTGGAGTAATATAATGTTTAAACAGCACTACCTTCCGGGTATCCTTACAACACACTACACTGACGTCGACATTTGGGCCAGATTAGGTGAGGACATACAGACTCCCCCTTCATAGATGCATGCCAATAGCTTTACACAAGATGGAAAAATAGAATCAACCATAAATGTCATAGTTGTATACAACAGCGCACCACAACTAAACATAAGATATCAGTAGATATGGATTGGCTGCTAGTGATGCAGTCATTTCTAAGAGAAGATGCTGAGTTTTATTGGTTGTTTCATTTAGAGCTTTTTGTATTTTTGTTAACCTTTTTGGAGCTTGAGAAACAGCTTGACAAAGGTCTTTGTCTGTCTCAGGCCTAAATTCAGAACTGTTTGCAGATGTCAAAACAGAAGATTCACTAGCTATTTTATCACTGGACAAGTTACTGTAGAACAAGGATATGCTAACAGCTCTTCTGGCTTGCCCAGAGAATTACTGCAGCATTTTACACTATATTAATAAAGAAGCAAATTTGTTTTGCTGTACAGCATGAGTCTATCTTTATTTACTTCAATGCTTAAATATTAAAAAGACAATATCACCACTAAATAAAGGCATGAATTGGATAAGTAATATATCAATAATTTGAATAATGTTTTCGTTCATTTTTAAAAAGTTAGACTCTTTTTACTGCTTGCATTTATAAATGTATTTCCTAGAGTACACATGTCTTCTAGCTATATAATGCCAGATTACAAGCTATACTAGAATTAATAGGGTCTTGATCCAGGGAATTTATTCTGATTGTCATATTTGGAGTTGGGAAGGATTTTTTTTCAATACTATGAGTATAATTGGCTTTTCAAGTGTTTTTTTGCCTTCCTCTGGATCAACACTGCAGGAAAATAGGCTGAAATAGAGGGACTTGATTATTTTTTCTACCTTACAAACTATGTGAGTGTAATGATATAGTTAGGGTATGTACGAAACCCAGGCATGAGCTATATCTACCATACCCAGGCTAACCCACACCTCAGGGGGAAGACCTCGCTTACATGTTGGATTGGTACCTTCAGTAAATCAACATGAACACAGAGGGTCTTGCTTTGAACACATGCATTTATTATAACAGAAATAAATGAACTGGCCAGTCTTGCACAACTGTTACCTGTTGCAGTAGTTACATATCACTTAGTTACAGTACATACTTCATGCTTAAGACACACATGTACATAGATATATAGCTACCTACAGCTGACAGGCAGTCTGCACATGGGCCTTAGAGTGGGACCCCTTTAGTAGTTCCCTTCACTGGACGGACCTCTCAGGGATTCCTTCTTCACTTCAAGGCTAATCCCTGGTCCTTAAGCCTACAACTCAGAGTCCCTAAGCTGAAATCACCATCAGGCCTCTAAGTCCACTACTCCTCCTGTCGAGGTCTCAGGCCACCAAACTACTCCATTTTTGTATTCTATCACCATACCTTCACTATTGTCACTCTACATTGAGTTGTTTACAATATCACACTAGGGGTTATCCCCTTGTTTAATTTATTTTCCACCAGTGCATCCACCTACATTTCCAACAAGGAAAGAGTTTTTTGGCTTTGTCTTCAAAAGGGATACAGGCAGGTTATCCCAGTGGACTGCTTTGCTGGACTGATCACTTCCATAAATAGGGTTTGAACTCTTCTTGTATCAACTTTTGTGTTTGAATTGCATATTTGCACTTGTGTTTTCAGAAAATCAATTTTGTAATATACATCAATTGGTCCATTCATTAATTAGGGCGCTGTAAAATTTGGACAAACCTTCCCGGGTCGTCGATTTGTTTTGTTACCAAACTAGATAACTTTCCCTACATACTCTCACCCTCCGAGGTGAGCTAAACATAGAAACTAATCTTCCATTAGTTCCCTATGGATTCTTCTCCAGGATCCCCTCCATGAGGGTGGAGACCCTGCTGCTGCAACATCATGCGGTGGTAGAAAGGCAAAGACCCAGGGTCCACATACTACACAAGCTTGTATGAGCTAGGATGGGACCTAATTTGCCAACATCACCACTATATAGACCATAATATTGCCTGTGAAAAGTAACACAATAACAAAGTGTCATATTAATATGTGTCACTTTATGGAGCTTCAGGCACACAAATATACTTTATACAGTATAACTAATAGGAATGGTGATTTTGAAACATTTCTGATGCATCAAAATTTACCAATGCTACATTAGTATGTTACAGTAGATGTTGGCTGTACTCACTGAGTCATTGAGGAGGTGGCAGAAGACTAAAGAACCATAAGCTCTGTAGACTGGGATCTGGGTAGTCCTCAGAAGGAAATCTGGATTAGTCTCTTTTTATTAGACACAAGTTTTCTCGGAAATTTGTTTATAATGACTTTTTTTTTAAATTCCCATAAACCCAGGAACTAAGATTTATGTAGAAGGGTCTCTTACTTTATGGAATATCATTCTGGTTTTAAATTATTGATAATAAAGTGTCATCTTAAGAAAATTCATGTTTTGTCATTTGTTATACTAAGCAAATGATTTGGTTGACAGTGAAAGGACCAGTAGAACACCAAATATAAACATTTCTATTTGGATTCCCATTCGGACATTTCAATGTAATGAATTAAATACAGCACTTATAGAGAGTGCGCCGAAAAGCCCTATTTGTTAAGGTAAATAATATTCTTTATAGAGACAATTTAGAATTTTTGGAAGCACAGATTGAATAAACAGTAGCTTTAAGTGCATTTGATGCATTTCATTTGTTAGTGTTACTGTTCTTAGAATTTCCTCTTCCTGGGATCCATTTCCTAGGTTCTGAGTAACTGGATG
>WMED01014222.1:0-14104 GCA_019650415.1 Pipa parva | reverse complement strand
ACGAAGGATAAGCACAAAAATAACCGGGCCACAAACAAAC
This sequence comes from Pipa parva, assembly GCA_019650415.1. Taxonomy (NCBI): domain Eukaryota; kingdom Metazoa; phylum Chordata; class Amphibia; order Anura; family Pipidae; genus Pipa; species Pipa parva. The sequence goes on along the minus strand of WMED01014222.1, from coordinate 14,064 downwards.
CAACTTTGGGAAACACTGGGATATAGGAACATTTTGTTCTTCCCCTGATATTTTAGCTATGAGGCTGTACATTGGTACAGTGCTCAGCAGGAGACTATAAATACTGTCAAAAACTGCTAACCATAGGCAGCTAAAAATAGATGCAATCAATGTCATCAATGATTTCTGTTTATGGAAACAAATAGATGCCTGATGCGCTTGCTCTTTCTGAGATTGTCATTTTTCTGGCACATATATACATAGCTGAAGCTGGCTGACAATTATTACTGTGTAGAAAAAGTTACACCCAAACAAATATTCTCAGCCTTTGATTCCTGGAAACATTTTATTGATATTTGTGTTTTTATTATATCTGCAACGCAAAGCTTTTGTGGTTTGAGAACAATCCCCTTTCTTGTAAATAAACTAGTGTTTCAGAGAGCCATTACTGTTGGGTATCAAATGCATATTTTATAAGCTTTTATATGCACTGCTTTCCTGCTGAAATTCTTTAATGACCACTTACTTTAAAAGGATTAAAAAGGCTGCAGGTTCCACATCTGGAATATGGATTTCAGATTTTACTTCAGCAAGATCTCCATAAAACATAGCGTAGAACACCGAGCTACCCACGGCCAAAATGTACTGGAGAAAGACATTTCAAAAGTTTGTAAAAATTCATACAGACTTTAATCAGAATTCAGTTTATGGAGTTAATAAGACATGACGTCCCTTACCTTGTGAGCAGGGACTTTTTTTGAGGCCCCTGCTGGACCTACAATGAAATGAACGTCTGCCATAAGTTCGTTGTTGAACATCAGTGCATTCCTTAAAAAAAAAAAATAATAATAATAATGATGAAACAACAATTTGAATATACAGATCATGAACCTTTCAAACAGTTCTGCAATAACAAATATGTAACTCAATTATATTTACCAGTAACATCAGAAAATTGCAGGGGGTGTAAAAATAGGGGTTGCAGCAAAAATCCTGGGGACCCTATTGCTCTGCTGCAACCAATGCCTTCACAGCTGCTGCCCCGTGTAAGTTTCTAAATATATGGCCCGGCAGGGGCAGCTCTGCTGATGAAAGTGTACAGTGCTAGTCCTGAACTGGGGCCTGTGGAACTTAAGGTACACCCTGATGAATGCTATTTGGATTGGTATAGCAATTAATCTGTGCAGTAACTGTAAAAATGTCATCTTTGAGTAGAATTCCTGATTGTTATTGCTTTGCGTTTTCCCCTTCTCTGCTAGTTGAAGCCACTCTGGGGCACTTCATTAATATGTATTATCTGAAGTTTCATAAACCATTAATAATAGGACTAGGAGGGAGTTGTTAACAGATAAAAGATGGCTGCAAGCAGCAAAGAGGAAAAATGAAAAACAAAGTAATGCAAACAAGCAATTCAGCTTAAAATATAAAAAGTATGCAAGTAATTGCCATGTCAAACAAACTTTTTTCTGGCATTACTGGTATATTTACTAGTGACAATATTTAAGCAAGCTATAAATCACAGAATCTTCAAAAAATAAATACAAATTTGTTAAAATGAAGAGTATTCTCATTAACAGATATAATTTAGCACATGATTCACGAGAAATGTAATCAACATGTTTGGGGTGGGGGTAACATTTTCCCATAAACCTCAATACCTGGTAAATAACCTGCTGTTTTCCTCATTCTGTTAAAAGTGCATAGGAAATCAGTTTAAAAATAGCAGGAGTTTGTTCATCTTTTAATTTTATGAAAACTTGCACATGACTGCAAGTGTTCCAGTGGGATTTATTTATAAAACAGCTGGTATTTCACCATAAGTATCCTTTTGACCTAAGGCTTACAGTGTGCAAACATCTCCCACTAGGATTACGAGATATAATTCTGCAGCACTCTTCTTAGGATTTCAATAATAATAATAATCTTTGACATTTCATTCAAATTCTAATAAATTAATCTTTAAGTTACTTAAAATCAAATTATTTTTTTTTATCCTAAGAACAAGGTATGCGTTTATGTACTATTAATGTCCGTTTAGAAGTCCATCAGACATGATTTGCACACACCAGTTCCAGACAATGTCAGTGAAACCGTTTTTTCCCCCAGCTGTGTCAATGTGACTCAGTGCATGCTTTGCTTTCACCAAGTGAGCGAATCATTTGAGGAAAAAAAAAAAAATGTTCCATCCAATCAACACACTGATCATTTGCTTGGAAAGCTGCTACTAATTGATTCTAGTGAAGTGAGTATTGTGCAAAGCAGTGATATAGCACAGCCCAAAGGAAAAATACATGTTACATAACACCTTTGAGTTACTAACCAATTTAGGTTTCTATTGAGCAATCCTGTAGGTAGAGTTGATATATCAAGTTTATTGTATTGCAGAGATGTGTGGCTTTTGGGCTATCTCCTACATTGGTCCTTGAGTGCAAAATAAATACAGCAACATATAGATGTATATAGACATACAGTACCCACTAGCAATGAGGTCCTGTGGCGTATAAGCTATTAGCAAGCATCCATGCATTTATTTTGCTATAATGGTACTAAGAATGTAGGAATTACATTTGACATTGCCTTTGGCAGCTTAATGAAAATCAAATCCATTGCTTAATACTGTCAAGATCTGTTGCTCTTTTTATTGTTTGAAACAGCAAGAGTATATTCTTTTTTGTTTTTATGTAGTTGTGCGGCACCAGCCTCCCTCACTAGAAATCCACGTTATATAAGCAATCTGGAGATCATTTATTAATAGGATTGCCTAGTCATGTATCTCAGAGGCTGTTGTAGCTGGGAGAGATGCAGTGATGAAATATTTATTTGTACCCTACCCCACCTTGCAAGTTAACAGTAATTGTCTAGGTCAGCCTGTGTAAGTGTCTGTGGAATTGTTTCTATGCTAGTTAAAGTGGTGCATGCAATAATTGTTTAGATCTTTGTATAATTCATGTGAGCATGGAATTGTTTATGTGCTAGTTGGGATACTACCTCCAGTAATTGTATAGATCTTGCTGCCTGCAAGGTGAGTGTATTGTGTTGTAGTAACCAGTGTATGTAGTGTTCAGATCTAGCAATGTGCAGCAGCAGTACATGACCTGCTTGTTATGCTCTTACATTGTGGCTGCGGTACCTTTATTGTCCATAACACAGCAATGTATCTGTAGTGAAGTGTTTGCTGGCTAAGAGATGTGATGCAGTGATGGTGGGTAAGTGATGCAGTGATGGTGGGTAAGTGATGCAGTGATGGTGGGTATATTATGCTTGTGGGGCAAGGGTACTGCCATTGGTTGTCAGGTGCAAGGTGTTGCCCTATGCCAGTGCTACAGTGTGTAAGGACGGGGATGAGGGGCACCCCTGGTGGGTGTTTATGTTGTGGGAATGCTCAGGGATTCCCCCCGTGTGCGGGAGGTGTGGCAGGGGGCGCTCTGGGCTCACCTCTCCCGCAGGGTCGGGTGGCAAGACTGCCAGTTGCTGCTCTCGACGTTGTTGTTATTGAGGTTGTGGAGTTGCGGCGGTGGTGGGGCGGCTTGCTGGAGCTGGAGGGCGTTCTTCTTGGCGTTGGCGTTGGCAGCAGCGGCGTTACTGTTGGCGATATTTGTGTTAGCGCTAGCAGGGTAAAGCTCTGCAGCCATCTTCTTCTTGAGGGCCAGAGGCACTATCTCATAGCATGCCTGCACCTTGCCGCTCACCCTGGCACTCTTTCTAGACTTCTTTAAGGTCTCTGGAAGCAGAAGAAAGAAAGTCAGACACTTCATGACCCTGCCATTAAGGCAGCCTGGGTCTAGTGGCATGGGCAGGAGGGCACACTAAACACCGGATCCTGTGTGCGATGGCTGGGGCATCAGTAAGCCATTTACTATGAACTTCCCGAGCGATCAGAGTCCCGCATCCAGGAGAAACAAACCAAGTCCAAGCGATAGTAACGCCATGCGAGTGATGCAGCAGCCCAGTGCGGGCTCTCCAGCAGCGGCACCACCAGATCCAGCCGTGACAGTCACCAAAATACCAGCAGGAAACCCCAGATCCCCAGCACCGATCCCTGCCACGTCTCCTCCTTACCCCGCAGCAAAGAGGGCACAAGTTTACTCCGTGCGCCCCTCAGTGCCAGGCAAATCCCATCCTACGGGACACAGCGGAGCAGGGGTTTGCAGCTCTGCCTATCCGGGATGCACCAGCTGCTGCTGCTGCTGCTTTTGTGTTTGCCAACCATATGCACAGCGTAAGGGGGACTGCGCGATAAGCTCCCAGGCGCCTCCTCCCCGAGCTGCCTCCTCTACGTGTACAGGGGCAAGGCTACAGCTCAAATAGGGAGCAGCAGGAGCGCGCGTCACCGCTCTCTCCGCCAATCACAATGCGGGGCGCTGCCATTCACAGCAGCCTTTGCACCACTTTACCTCCCCCTTGTGTCATTCAGGGAGAGAGGAGAGGTGGGTGGGCGGCCTTCCATCCATCCAAGCCCGGTCGCACAATGTGTCATTCTTCTCCTCTCCCCGCTAATATCAGCCCTAGCTTTACTGGGTAACGGCAGGGGAAGCCATTCCCAGGTCTCCCAGGAAAAGTCAGGCTGGAAATCGTACCAAGTCAGAGCAATAGAAACGGGACTAACTGAAGTAAACAGCCGATAAATAGAAATGAATGTAGCAGCGAGGGGCGATCGCTGGTTAGTTTAGTGCATCCCCCCCCCCCCAAAAGTATGCCTTAAAATTCCAGCAAGATAAACTTGGCTAAGTCCCCGGCTTGCACCGCTCCCCACAGGGCGACTACACACCAATCTCAGACACTTCACTCGCCACAGGGATGCTGTGGACCAGCAACAGCTGCTCCCTCAATCCCCCAGCAGCCCGAGGCTCCCCTAGGGACACTGGTGGCTGCAGCTCTGCAATAGGAATACCCACCCGCTGGCACTGGATGCTTTGGGTGTCGGTTACATTACCTGACTCGGAGAATGTTGCACGGTTCCGTGCGATCTGCCGCCCCAGTAGCAGAGGGGACCTCGCTTTATCTTCACTTGCAGTTGGGATGGTCGGTGCTCTCGGTCGGACAGTAGGGGGCGCATTGCACGAGATGCTATTACACATACACAACAATGCCTCTTTTTTTTCCTCCAGTAAAATGCCGTTCTGTAACCCCTCACTGTAAAATCTAGAAACGATTGCAGCTAAATAAGCCTGGGTACCTGGCGATAAATCACTGTCACCTTGTATGGGCCAAGAGTATCTGGAAGTGCTCGGAAAGCTTAATGAATCTGCTCTCTACAAAGCAATGACAGACTGGGTGTACCTTGACCCTGAGCCATGGAACCTATTGGTTCTATGGTTGTAGCTGTATATTATAACACTGGTCTTTTGTGTGACAGCCTACATATGATGTCTGTAGTTTGCATGATCACAATAGTGTGTTGACACCTGGTGACTTTCCCTTGGTGTTTCTCTGAAAAAATCTCAGCTACATCCCTGAAAAAAAGATGCTAATAAGAATTTATGTAAAATGTGTAGGGCCACACTTAGCAGAGCATTCTGCAATTGAAAAACATGTGCTGCAGGCAATATTTTAGGGTGTTAAAGAAGCATGTTGCACAAGTGCTGCCATACACCTAAATAGTATAGAAATCCTGAGAGTATTTTGAGAAAAATTTCTAAAAAAAAAAAAAAAAGTCACCCGGTGTCGAAATGTTGGTGTGGCCCCAGTCTCATGAAAAGTACATGAGTGCCTTTTCTGAACATAAATACTGAAAAAAAATAAAATCCTTTGGAGGAAATCGGGCTAGTCTGATACAGAATCTGTGATAATATAAGTTAGTAAGAAAGTTACAAGGGAACTGTTTGTTTTTGTAATAGAGTTTGTTCCTTACATAATTCATGTTAATGCAAGAGTTAAAGAATGAACATTCCAGCAATGCAAGTTGATCATACTCCTATCAATGGTAAATTCAGATCATCCAAAGGCTAAATTATTTATATGTGCACCCACTTGGTCAGCTATGTGCTAATGATCACCAACAAGAAAACCACCTACATATGGGTACTGTTGTGGTGTGTACAAATGCAAACACAAGTGGTAGGAACAAATAAGATCAGTTTTGACACATTGTCGCAAAGACTGAAGGAATTATTTTTGCCAATAGAAAAGAATTAAACTAGCTGTGCTTTTTTTATATAAGGAATTGGTTATGGAGATTGCACTTTCACCATTTGTAGATCCCTGTATTTTATGGCAGCAGAAGTATGATGGGTGCATATACCAAAGCCATTGACTGGTGGTTTCTTGGTGTAGTCATATATTTTGAGGTCCTTAAAACACCCACCCCCTACTTGCATGTAGCCCTCACTCCAAAAGTATTGGCCTGGGGGTGATGGTCATATGCAAGGGGGTCAACTCAAGTCATCTTGGACTACAACCAACTAAGAAGATTATGTCATGAGGACATCAAAGACAACATGAACCTATCAGGACTAATTCATAAAAACAACAGAACATTTTATTTGTTTATTTATTTTCTTTGCAACATGGTACCCTAACTTCAGTGTTTAGAGGGCGAGGGGTCTGAGGTTTGATAAGCTTGTCGGGGGTGGGCTCCTCCCAAGAAAAGTTAGAGGATGGGAGACCTTGCGAAGGGACCTGAATCCTTGTATTTAGTTCAGACCCTCTCCCACCATCAGTGGGTGTTGGGAGCTGAAGGAGGGTGTCAGTGAGTGACTCCCCTCCAAGATACCTACCTCCTTCTCCTTCAGCTAAAGGGTAGGGGTTGAGGGTTAGTATTTCCCTTCCTAACTGAAGAAATTCCCCCTACCCCACTGGGCAAATGGGGAAAGGGAGGAGGTTCATGGGAGAGGGTGTTTATGTGGGTTCCATGTACCCTCACATATAAAAATACTCCCCCACCCCACTAAGTAATCAGGGACTCTGTCCCATTGCTGCTACACCCCCTCCCCAGTGCAAGCACAATGGTCCCCTTGGGAGACAACCCACTGCTGTCATTTTTTTTAATGGATGACTTGCAACTAAGGCAAATTTTTCCATGAAAAAGATTTGTGCTGATTGTCTTAATATAATATTTTTATTTTTAGGACATAAAGGGGGGAATTCAGCAAGCTCCGAAGTGAGGCGCATAGTGTTCGCCTCACTTCGGAACAATTGAAACGCACATGCTTATGTCCTGCACGCGGACATCAACATGCGCATTAAAGGGATTTCCCTCCCGGCGAGGAGACTCGAGTGCTCTCTCCGGGAGGGGAATCCCTTTAATGCGCGTGCTGATGTCCGCGTGCAGGACATCAGTATGTGCATTTCAATTGTTCCGAAGTGAGGCGAACACTATGCGCCTCACTTCGGAGCTTCATGAATTCCCCCCAAAGATTTAGAGGGAGATACAGTGGTGTGAAAAAGTGTTTGCCCCCTTCCTCATTTCCTGTTTTTTTTTGCAATCACTTTTTCACACAGGGCCATGATGGTTTGGATTTTTTTTCTCCTTTAATAATAAACACCTTCATTTACAAATTGCATTTTGTGTTTACTTGTGTTGTCCTTGACTATTGTTTAAATTGGTTTGATGTTCCGAAAAACACTTAAGTGTGACAAACATGCAAAAAAACAGGAATTGAGGAAGGGGGCAAACACTTTTTCACACCACTGTAGTTTTTATCAATCTAATGGGAAGAAACCAGTGTTAACTGCGTTAAATAACTTGCTTTTGCGCCAGAGCATGTTTTCAAACTAAAGGTTAATCAACAACTGATGGTTGAATAATTTGTCATAAATAAAAAATTATCAGTCCTTTAATATAATTACTAGCATATGAGTAGCAGAACTTGGTTTTGCAATCACTATTTTTTATCTTTTTTCTCTCATCTCCATGTGTAGATTTGTGCAGAATCTTTCAGGTTGCTGTGCAGTCTGCAGTGCTATCCAAGCTTCCCCAGTACCGAGAAGGATCCCGGTACCATAAATATTTAATCTCTCCAGATACCCACAGTGCTGTTGCAGTTCAGTAGCTTTGATACTCATATAAAGGTGCTTCATGGCATCCGCATTCATCTGTGTGTGTAAATAGGTCTATTAAAACTCAAAATATGGCAAGACCTGATAAGAGCAAAGATTAGCAAGATGAAGGTTATAGTGAGATATAGTGTTATTGTGCTTTCCCTGCATGGCATTTTTTCATTTAAATAAAGGAAGGTATAATAAACTGAATGCATGAAATTAGGATCAGGAGACTTAACAAAGTTTCAATTAAATGCATCCTTTTTCATTTATAAAAATATTCAGTTTAGCTCTTGATCAAAACCTTTTTATTGCGAATGTATGCTAGCTGGTGTAATGTGTAAAGGTGACATTATTTGCAGTTGTTCATGATTTACATTTTTGGGGGTAATACAAGAAAGTCTGAACTTACCTTGCGATCCTTCGATTCACTTCGCAGAGACTGGTACGCGCTCCCTTCTCTTCTGCACGCAGAGATCAGCGAACGCTTTAAAGGTACTTCGCCTCACCTCGCGACCACTCGAGTTGCCTCATGAGACTGGAATACCTTTAAAAAGCATTCGTAGATCTGCAGATCTCCGCGTGCAGGAGAGAAGGGAGCACGTACCAGTTTCTGCTAAGTGAATCGAAGGATCCCAAGGTAAGTTCAGACTTTCCTGTATTACCACTTATTTTTTTGTGTAAGTTAAATATTTTGCCTTTCTGTACTATGGTACCTAACACAAGATCTGTCATTCGGTTCTTCTCAGTTTCTAGGGTCAGCGTCTAGCTTTATCTCCCACACTGTTTTATCCAACTTTCTATTATCAAAGAGAATTTACAATTCTCTTTATCTTTGTTGCTGCCACAAAGATCCCTAATTTTTTTTTTTAAATGCAGTTTAGTTTTGTAGGAGAACCTATAAATGGAGCAATTTTGCTTTTGCAAAGCTAGAAGTTATTCATAAGTTTCCTGAAGGTTTTCCTGTAAGTCTATGGGTTTATTTTGTCAGGGATTTTAAGACGGATGAAACTGAACAGTATGTAGGCAGACCACTGCACTCTATTGTACATACAGGATGCAGAAAAGATTTATAAAGCTCCAGTGACTGGGAGTTTTCCTTTATCTGCAAATTTACAGGAGCAATAAATGGAATATTAGCTTTGTGTAAATTACTTTTTACAGTGCAGTCAAGGGAGATCAAATTACTTATTTTTAATAGAAATATCCTATTAATATTTTATGTTCCAGTCTACTTTTATCTTTCATCTTCTACCTTTTTTTGTTGCGAAAGGTATAAATGCAGTGCTCAACGTTATAAGCTTAGGTAAAACGGTAAAGAAAAAGGTTTTATGATCCATTAAAAATAAATGTATAAATTACAAAATATTTTTGGTTATTTAAGTTTAAGCTGCAACCTATTTGGTGAACCTAATGCAGATTACCTGGACTACACATTTTGTCAGTTCCACAGGACAGTCAATAACAAATTATACACTGTTTAGAGATAGAGTTAGCTTTATGTCTCCTAAGTCAGATAACTAATGTGTTCCTTTTGTTAGCCTTATTTTGCAAAGTTCTGTTTAAGAGTGGGACCTTGATATATATATGTATTTTTCAACCTTTGCTGAGTTCAGCTCTACAATTGATGCTGAACTAAAGCATTTAGCATCCAGGTAACAAGCAGGCCAATACTTGAAGATTTCAAAGACCCTAAACATCTTCCTTAAATGCACAATTTTATTAAATTAAGTACAAGGATAAGTTTATTCAAATAAGTACTCTTTGTTTGTTACTCCACAATAAGTTTGGAGCCCACCTGATAAACAATTCATGGGGTGACACATAAAAAGCACTTCTTTGCCTAAGCTTATCCTCTGACTTAATTTGAGTGGATCTATTTTGTTGTCTCAGGCCCTGGGAGCAGGAGTTGAGGTGAGTCCCTTATTACCAGCTTCCTTTGAATTGTTTTTCTGTATGCACAGACAACACTATTTCAGCTACTATCAATCTGTAGAACTGCCACAGCTTGGCCAGGAGTTCCACATACTTTATGCTACTGTTTTAATAGCATCTTGTCGTCAAAATGTGAGAATAAAAGACAAACTGGCTCCTAACATTGACATTACAGTTTTAAAGCTAACTTGTATTAAAGTTAACCTCCAAATTCATATTTATGTCTAACACTAATGACCATAGTAGTACTGAGCAGTCATTAGGCTGTCTATCTTTGAAGAATGAATAAGTGAAGAGTAGCAAGGTGTCCTCACCATTCATGAAGAACTTTACAGTACATAAATATTCTATGCTCATTATTTACTATGCTCTAAAACCTTGCTGAGTAGTGAAAGTGATACATTTTTATGAAGATAAAAAGAAATGGAGACAGACTACATCAATTTTGTTTTCCAGCAGTGTTTTATACATGTGTCAATTAAATATACTTATTTAAAGATTTACAGCATTGTCCATTTAGATTGTAAGCTCTATGGGGCAGGGACCTCCAACCTCTTGTATCATCTTCAACATAGCACTTAAAGTGTTGTATCTTTGTTATTTTATACTGTATTGTTTAATGCAATTTCCCATGTCTGTATCTTATTTTTATTCTGAACTGTACAGCGCTGCGTATGTTTGGGCGCTTTATAAATAAAATTATACATACATGCATCATTTCTACCATTCTTCACAAGTCTTTTGACAGAAATGATAGATCTATATATTTATGGGTATAGTTATGAATTATAATCTAGTGCTTATGTTTTCTAACTTTTTTAAAATATTGGACAAGATGACATATTTACAGTGTCTGACTAAAGTGTCTAGGGCTCACTAGAGAAGCTAATCCCAGGGGCCACTGCAGTGCTATCACACATATTATAATATATGATTTATTGGTTTCACAGAACACTGCTTGGCAACTCCCCAGCTGCACATCATTATTTGTCTGCATTAGTAACATTTGCAGCAGTGTAGGTGGTTTCTGGGTGTTGCTTAATATACTTATACAGAAGTAGTCGTGCCATCTCTTATAGTACCTCCCACACCAGGAAATGTGTGTGTGTGACGTGTACTGGCCAGTTTTTCATGAAAAGGTACCCTCCCCCAGACATTTTTGCTTAATGTGTAATGTAACACCTGTGGATAAATTAGCTTTCCTCTGTAAACTCCTGCATTCCAGGAATGTAAACAAAGCATGGTTAATGAGGCCAAAAGGTCAAGACATTGCTTAACCGATAGCAGTTAGGCAGCTTTTTCTTCTCGTGTTTAGCAGTTATATCACACACATTTCCTGATGCCGAAATTTATCAGTGCTGCCTAATCAATCATTCTGCTTTAGATGAAACATCTACTGGGGAGAAATGCTTCTCACTAAGGTATAGTATGTCATATGTAAAGATGTAATCTGACTATACGTAGTTTTCCTTTAATATAGGGCCGCACTAGTGATTTAGATAGCTGCTTTTACCACTTCCACTGATGAGTAAAATTGCAGAGAATGATTGCTCTTTACACAGTCATTCCTTACAGTCCATAAAACTGTATGTATGTATAGTTTTATTTATAAAGTGCCACAAATTTACGCAGCGCTGTACAATTCAGCGATACAAGTACAATTCAGACAAGGGAAAAGTGCATTAAACAATACAAGTAAAATATCATAAGAATACATCAAATTAAGTGCTAGGTTGTGATTAACACAAGAGGTTGGAGGTCCCTGCCCCATAGAGCTTAGAATCAAAGTTGATGTCTAACTGATGTCAAACACAGTCTTTAAATGGCAGATTTCTCTCCTAACCTTCTGCAGTTGTAAAACAGACTTTCTGTTCTTCCCAATTAGTAATTGTCTGCAGTTGCACCAGCCCAATAATATTCAGAAACTGTATTGTGTCTGTATTGAGTTCTGCTGCTAGCTGGAACCCTTTATTTGTGCAAGGTAAAACCTTTGTCTCTGCACATTTTAGCAAATCTTCCTTACCCTCAGTGTAGTGAGGCAGAGGGGAGGATTTCTATAACTTGGAAGGAATCATCTGTTGCTCATCCAACATTCACTTGCATGGATAGGGTAAGGAAGACTTATACAGGATGCGTGGGGACTTTGCTAAGGTTCTTGTTAGATGCTGCTTGCTGTGGGAACGATTTCTTTTAGAAAAGCATTTGCAGCTTGGACCACATGCCACAATGTAACTATACATTAAATACTTGTTGCTCAGTAGTGCCAGTAGTTTTTTTTTTTGTTTTTTTTATTTGTCTTCAAAGCAGATGACACATGCTATTTTGAACCCTGTATTTTAGAGCAAAAAAAGTACATTTTGTGGTGCAAAAATACAGTAGCTAAAAGAAATGTAAACATATGTTCTTTTGAATTTCTTTTCCTTGTAGATTACTAATGAAGTAGTGGGCAGTTGCAGTGCACAGCTTCACAGCAGTGAATAAGCAAAAGAGCCAATGTGCATGGTATAATATGCAGTACTTAGCATAAGCTACAGTCAGTAATGCCTTGAATTTGCTGGCAGCAAAATCTCCACCAATGGAAGTTACTAATGCTCTTTTAGGAATAGTCACTCTTCTTATCCTACTCCAGGTTATTTACATTCAATTAAAGGAGTATGGAACATTGCGACAACAAGTAAGTGTCATCGTAAAGATTTAGGGGCTTATTCACTAAAGTCCAAATTATTGCATATAGATGTGAATTTGCCAGATAAAGACAGTTGCAATAGACTGTCTTTATAATGAGAATATTCCAGAAATGGAATTAATTCGTTTTGGCTCGTATCTCAAATTTCAGCTCGTATCTCAAACAAAAAATTGGTCCAAGTCCCAACTCGTATCTCAAGAAATTGGTATGTTGAGCAGCTCGTATCTCGAGGTACCACTGTAGTTGTAAAGGCAAATTATGTTAGCACTTATCAGAGAAGACTGAGTGCTGTTAGTTTGGGTGATGTCATTACAATGCAAAAATAAAACAGACAAATTAAATAAATGAATAAGCTAGAAAATATCTAGTCTCCTCCCCCACCTTCATATCCACCACCTACATTCCACCCACCACACAGAGACCCAAATTAGTTAGGGCTTCTTTTTTTTTGTCTTTTCTTGATGATGATGATGTTCATTTAATTGCAATGTTGATTCTTAACACATGGCTGGATTTTTTCACAGCTGCAGCTTTTATGCTGTGCAGTAAACACTCATTATTTACTTATGGTTTCCTCTTTATTGCTTGTGCCAAAGGTCACGAAAGGGAGGAAAGCTATGAAAACACAATACAAATTCTCCAGAATAACTCTATGTGAAATGCACGCACTGCAAATCATTTCTCCTTCCCTTTGTTCTTTACCACTTTTCTGCATTACTTTATGCAGGATGATAAAACCTACGTAAACACATTTCTTTACAAGCTAGTTTCAGTATTTTTCCAGTGAATTGTAGAAGGATGATTAGTGTTCTCTTTATTGCTGGTTTATGAAGTTTATATATACTGTATTATAGAAATGCAATAGCTGAGCTCTTTTACCCTATGGTGCATTTCTGTTAAGGTTTGCGAGTGGAAACTTTGCAATTTTTGCGATTTTGTTTTAGTTCTCACCAAGTTCGCTGGTTTCAGAGGCAAAAAACCCCCCCAAAATTAGTAGATTGAAGGGCCTTTTCTCTAAAGAGCCAGTTCACACTATTTAGCAAATTGTTGCAGTTTCTGGGCTTTGTCAGACAAACAGCAGCAGTTGCATGTTGCAGATAATTCATCGTAAATAGACGTATTGATGGGATGTCGTGGTATCTTGAATTTATTTAATAAGATGATGTCACTATGCCAATACCACCTTTTTTTTCTACATTAATGACAACATGCTGGCATTAGTTCTGAATTATCAGAAGGAAGGGAAATGCCAGAGTTTTGATTGTCCAGTTATTGTTGCTGTAGAATAGTCACATGCAAGGTTTTTTGTGCCCTAGGCGGAGTAATGAAATCGTGCCCTCCCCCAGTCCTTGATGACACCTGCATAATCCCACTTTCAGACTCTCAGCCTGCTGCACCGCTTAGTAGGCTATGCAGTGGCAGCTCGATGATCTGATTCTTATCCACTGTGCACTGCTCTGTCTGGGAGCTCAGGGGATTAGAAT
>WMED01014221.1:0-14104 GCA_019650415.1 Pipa parva | reverse complement strand
GATGGAAGCCGCTGAAGGTAAGTGCGGCTTATATTCCGGTGCGCCTTATAGCCCGGAAATACGGTAGTTCTAGCAAAATGTATAAACTTATATAACTAGTACATATGTAAATATGCTGTTTATCTACATCTCCAATTTTATGTTATACAAACTTATTATGGATTTTTAAACACTAATAAAATTTGGACATAGGTTTCCTTGCTGAGAAAAACAGGGATGTCCACATTCATGAGAGTTAACTAGTATAAAATGTTATTAATCAGTAGAATGATGGTCCTCACCGGACAGTCCCTTTTGTCACCTAAAACAAAAAGTATCCCTTTAACACATTTATTATATATTCTCCCTATACCATGTTTAAAATAAGCATATTATAGCAAATATAACACCTCTATATTCACAAACATGAATATGTATGGCATATCTTATCATTTGCTATTTTATATTACAGTAAAGAATGCAGCACTTCATAAAGAGTCCAGAATTCATCCGGGACTTAAGCAAAGTCTCTCAACACGTTTCACCACTGCAAAAAATGGCTTCCTCAGTAGATTAAGTATATGTTTGCCGCTGTGTTCGGCATTTAAATGGCTGTATTCCCCATTCTCTTTGGGAATCGCGCGATGACGTAGGACGTCATACGTGGTGACGTTAGGTGTGGCAAGTAGTGCCGGGACTTATGCATTCCATTATGTGCATTCCAGCTATGTTCCTGTGCGTGCTGACGTCAGACGCATGCGCCCATCAGCCAAACATCTATATTACAACATTTTCAAAAATAAACAGTTTTGTAATTGCAACAGTACATACGTGGTATATGGGATTCTATGCCCATGTAATTTATTATACTGTATGTGGGCAGAACAAAGAGAAGAGTGGGCACTAGACTAAGTGAACATCTTAGGAATATTCAAAAGGGTTTAAACACCCACAGCTTATCAGCGCACGTTTTACAAATACATAACAAAAATCCAGCTGAATTAAAATTGTTCGTTATTGAACAAATCACCAATAAATTAATGGGAGGTGAAAGAATGTTGAAGTTAAGACAAAGGGAGACTTTCTGGATATTTAAAAGCAACAGTATAGCTCCCAATGGGATAAACATAGATTTAGATTTGGCTGCTTTCTGACCTCCTAGATTTTTAACATTATTTACAGCCAGTCATTCAGTTATTCTAGATGGTGTCTTTAAGATATTTATTGTACATATATTTTTATTTCATATGTGGTTCACTATAGCCTTCCCTCCTATCTCCTCCATTCTTGAGTCTTCATGGAACCATATATTTAGTTTTTTACTTTTTATCTTTCAATAGTTTTTTTATTTGATTTTAGTAATAGCAATAAAAATATCTTTTTAATATATTCTCTGTTCTGTAGGAAGACATTGATGGATTTACTAGGTTCCTTTTAACACATTTTAATACATTTATATTGCATATAATGTTATTGTTATTACGCGGACATCAGCATGCGCATAACACCATATGCGAAGTGAGCCGAACGCTTCGCGGCTCACTGCGCACTATGGTGAATGAGGGCCTAAATCTTTACCAGCGCATCCACCCACGTTTCCACAAACGGAAGGTTTTTGGTATTGTTCTTCAACTAAGGGATACAGGCAGACTATCCCAGTGGATTGCATGCAGGACAGTATACACATTAAGGTCTTGGACTATTTTTTATCTTTGTTTCACATTTTTGGACTTACATTTGGACTCTTATCAACACATTTATTGTTTTTTTATACATGTTTTGGTTGTCATATTTTGTTATCATACAAAGCATATTGATATAGTAATATACAGTTTTAATATTCATTAGCAGCATATCAGGGCGCTGTACTGTTTTGACACACCTCTTGGTTGCCACACTTTTTACATGTGCTTACATGCTCTTTTATTGTTGGTTTAATTTCTGTAATAAATTTAAGATGAGCGAAGGTACAATTTCTAATTTGTATGTCTTCATTTTGGCAGTGAATGCTAAAAAAGATTGTCATAGATTATTTTTGTCTGTCGTGATTCCCTCATAAAGGAAATGAGTTGATTTGAATGATGAGCTTCAACCTTCTCTGTTCTGAGCAGATTTTCTAAAAGTGATCCAAATCAATTCTCTTGCACTTTCAGGCATGAAATATTATGTATTAGTGTTTTTTTTTCAGGAGGATTTTTAAAATGACTGTTGAATTACTTTTGATTGCTTTTATTACTCCCACATACAGCAGAAAAAAATAAACCTCTTACGTGACTTATTTATTTTTGCATCAGTGAATCAAGCTTGTTTACATATAAAGAGATTAGATTTTGAAACAAAATATTTGCAAAATTTGTAGGTATAGACTGGAAGAATAAAAACCCAAAGACAGTTGATTTCACCATAAACAGGGAAGATATATTTAATAGGTATATATGACTACCTGCCATATAATCTAGTTTTTAACACACAATTAAAAATGCAAAAAGAAATAGACTGGACCAGTTTAATTAGAATCCAGGCCTATGAAGTAAACAATGTAATTTAATCCAGTAGTATAGTAAACAAGGCAGCAGAGCTAACCAATAAGCCTCTGTGCTTAGTTGAATGATTTTTATACAAAGGATCGTTTAGGAAGTTATTTAAAAAGGTGTGATTCTGTTATTAAAATTAGATACTCTTAATGACCATAGACCATTTTATTTTTATTTTAAAATAGAATTGGTGTAATAATAAGACTTGATGTGATATTTTATTTGACTATAAATCAAGTTATTTCTTTGATCTAAGCATTGATGATTACCATTTTTATACA
The DNA here is from genome assembly GCA_019650415.1 of Pipa parva. Lineage (NCBI taxonomy): Eukaryota > Metazoa > Chordata > Amphibia > Anura > Pipidae > Pipa > Pipa parva. The sequence goes on along the minus strand of WMED01014221.1, from coordinate 11,310 downwards.
GATCACTTATCATGCTGCATAGGTGGGTATGAATTGAAGAAATAAAAAAGCAGTCTAAACCAATGTACTATAACTACTGTGCTATTTATTTAGTGCATCATGACATGTTTTGGGCGTACATGCCCTTTCTCAAATGTCATGATGCACTAAATAAATAGCACAGTAATTATACTACATTGGTTTGCACTGCTTTTCTTCTTCAATTCATATTATATATATGCATATGGGTGGATGCATTCAAAGCAATGACCTTTAAAAACTACAGCAGCTGTGTGGGAGTAGCATCCTTATTTCTATTGATGCATAGGTGGGTACTTGTATAGGGATTCAGATTTCCAAGGGGAGCCAGTAAAATAATTATGTTTGTGTTACTCAAAACCTGTATTTAATTCAAAACGTGACACATAGATTAATACATACCAGACCAAGGAAACTATAGTCCAAGTTAACCTTCTATTAAAAAAAGGTGGCCAGGGAGCATGATAAATGGTTGCCAGCTCTGCCTGCCTTTAATGTACCAATGTTAGACTTCAACATGTTTCTCAATTTAATGAACCCTGTTTTGGTTTCTCATCACCTAAAGCATAAGGAGCCATGCTGCTAAAGAAATTTCTCCCAGTACCATTGTTTTTTCTGGTGCTTTAGAGTCCACCTGTCAACTCAAAACTAATACTAATTAGTATTAGTTTTGAGTTAACCTGTGCATGCCTTTAATTTAAAAAATGAATACAGCAGGTTGCATCTATCCTTTCTTCATATTCTAAGCTTAAAGATTACTGTAAATGAAAAACAGTTTTAGTTTAATCTGGAAGGAAATCCTCTAAATTAGGGTAATTGAGTGTTCTACAATGTTGCTTTATATTAACATTAAATAGATTGTAAGTTAAAAAAACATTAACAACAAAAAAATAAAAATAATTCAAATGCATTTACAGTTATATAAACTCAATCTATATTTCCAAATATTCGAAACTGTATTCATCAAGTATGATATTGGGGGTAATTCATCAAGAAGCGAAGTGAGCTTCGATCCGTTCGGCTCACTTCGCTAATAGTAGTATGCGCATGCTGATGTCCTGTACGCGGACATCAGAATGTGCATTAAAGGGATTCCCATCACGGCGAGAACAAAAGAGTTGCCTCTCCGAGACGGGAATCCCTTTAATGAACATGCTGATGTCCCCATACAGGACATCAGCATGCGCATACTACTATTAGCGAAGTGAGCAGAACGGATCGAAGCTCACTTCGCTTCTTGATGAATTACCCCCTTAGTTGTTTAACGTAAAATGTGTGCTTTCTAGGACACTTCCATAATATGTACAGTATTATTTAAAGTACCTGTCACCTCAAAACACTAACATTAATTTAGGTTGTACTAAGAAATAAACATTTTTTGGTAAATATATATGTATTAAAAAAGCACCTTCAAACAGCATTTCTCTCTGTTTTCTTCCCTGTTAGCCTGCCTTTACTTTCTTGAGTGTTGGGTGGGCGGGGCTAAATAATGATTGACATTATACCTCCTCCAATCAGATCCCTTAAATCAGCAGGGATCTGATTGGAGGAGCTATAATGTCAATCATCATTTAGCCCCACCCATTCAACTCAGGAAAGAAAAGCTGGGCTGACAGGGAAGATGATAGAGAAAAATGCTGTATAAAGGTACATTTTTTTAAATACATATATATCTACAAAACGTTTATTTCATTAGGACAACTGTCAAAGTGAATTCTCATAATTTCAGGTGGCTACACCCTGATTCTCTACTCCTTATTGACTAAACAGCAGATTCAAACAGTAAAGTCATGAACGGAACAATATTCCCATAATGAAGTTGCGACTGCGACACTAGCCATCTATTGAGTAGTGTGCGACTGCTACTAGCTGGCGAATTTACACCTTTATGTGACAATTAGACAGTAAACCCAAAAATCTTTCAATATTTTAACAGCTGAAAGCTACCTACTACAATAAAGTTTCAGATGAAAGTGATGCAGAGTGTACTGTATATCTTATATCTGATAAAGTTTTAAAATTAATACAGAAAATAATTAATAGAACAATTTAGAGATTTGTATAATGTATAATATGTTGTCTTTAGAAAATTATTTTGGTTAGTCTTCTTTATTTATCTTCTTACATTTTTTAATATTGTCTGTATCTGCTACTTTTATAGCTTTTTGAACAAAATAAAAAAATCACATTCATATGTATTTTTACCTGCTATATTAATTCACTACATGATCAAAGAAATTTGACAAGATAGAGGCTATTATAATTTTAAATGCCTCTTTGACTAAAGGGTGAATTCACTTGTCTAATTCACCTCTCTACAATTTGAGTCACATTGTCAAAATAGATGTAAATTCAATTCTCAGTAATGACTAAGCACAAGAGTTTGTGCACCATGTTAGCCATAGATTTAAGCAAAGACAAAAGAGTACAGGTGATACCTTTTATTGGCTAACAAAATAGATGGTAAATGCAAGCTTTCAAGGCTCCTAAGGCCTCTTCATCAGGCATGGATGGAGAGGCCTTAGGAGCCTCGAAAGCTTGCATTTACCATCTATTTCGTTAGCCAATAAAAGGTATCACCTGTACTCTCTTGTCTTTGACTAAACACAAAATACACTTGTCAAACAGGCAGACAGTGACAATTGCTGTTGCATGTATAGTGTGGTTAGTTGGATAGAAGTAGGACCAGCGAAAGGCAGTGATGTCAGTCTCACCATATCCCACTAACTATATTCTGTGAATATTCTATTTCTATGTCCCCACCTAAGTCATGATGTCACTTAGTTGCAGTCACCATTGTCAGTTCTGATTAAATTGTCATCTTAAGCATCACCGGAGCCCTGCCCTCAACCCCAAAATTTACCAGTCTGAAGTGGCAAAGTAAAATGGGTGTATTTGGAACTGTTCACCTAGTCACATTTGCTTCTTCAACACACTTCACTGTTTAGTCTGTAGTAGAATTACCAGTGTATGAACATGCAAAAGTGATGTGAAGAGCTCCATAAAATTGCAACTATTGTAGATGTCCAAATTGGTCATCTATTTTCCATTTTGCAGATGTTATTCAATAAAGGAACATGGGGAAGTGGCAAATAGATGTGAATTCATAACTCTATGTGACTATTTGGACTTTAGTCAATAAGGCACACCCATAGTGTGTTCATACAGGATTATGAATAGAGAAATGGGAGAATATTTGAACACACAATTTCTACAAAGACATACAAGACATATAGTGCAACTAAACATTAATTTATAAATGCAGTTCCTAGAAATATGAGACCACTTCTTATAGCAGGTGCTTATAGTTCATTAAAATTCCTTTCTTGCAGTAGCCCAGAAAAGTCACATAAAATGCTTAGGTGTGAGGAAAGACAGTTTTACAGAAGCTGATATATAATTCACACAATGTATTTTAATGATAAAGAAATATAATTTAAACAAGATTATTTGGTCCAAAATGTATACAAATTTAAGTATATTAAGAGTAATTCTGTTATGAACTTAGATAAATGTACAGTACAATAGAAAATGCTAACAGTGAAATAATTTAGGCATTTAAAGATGTTTGTTAGTGATATATTTATAAAGGTTGTTGCTGAAAGGATTGTGCTGGGTGACTGCATGCAAAGTGTGTGTTTTATAATTAAGTATTTAGAAACAAAAAATTGTGGTAATATTAAAATATGTAAATATATTCTATATTTCAAGAATTGTACCTATGACATTATTTGGCCTCATTAGGACTGATTACATTGAATATTTATTTGGAATATAGTGGTAGAGTATATGGTTATACTATTATCTAGAAGAAGGAATAAAGAACAGATACGCTATGAGATATATCTATACCTGTGTCAGGATTGATAGATATAGTATGCCTGTACGTTTTAAATGCAAAATACCTTATGCTCTTTATGTGCGATTTTTCTCATTTTTTTATTTTTCATTTCAGTGGATTGGACAAGGTAATCTCTCCACTTAAAGACTAGTAAAGATTAGATGAAAGGATTTCGGCCTTTTTGAGTTTATCCCCTATAGATCTCAGCTGTTTAAAAGGTAAAAATCAATCCATTTTTACAGATCGAAACTTTTCGATTGAGTTTTTCTATCGGATTTTTCTATAGAAAGGTAGCCATACTCTACATTAGTATTATGTACTAAGGGTGTGATTTACAAAAATCGAAAAGGTCATTTTTGACCTTCTTGATTTTTCTTAATGTAAAAATGACTCGTTTGGTCAAAACTTTTCAATCAATTTTTTTCAATCTTTTTTCCCGATTGAATTGTTTTGATCATTTTTTAATGGTACTTTGGCTACTTTTCCATTGGAAAAAAAAAACAAATCTAAACAATTCAATAAGAATGTTTTGATCAGAAAAAATTGATCATAATGTTTTGATGAAACAGCCATTTTTACATTTTACATTTTTCGATTTTTGTAAATTTTATCCTAAACCTGAAATTTGTTTCCACAGTATGATTTAGATTTAAATAGCCCTAGTGTAGGTAATTGGATTTTATCAGCAACAAGATGGAGTAAGAGCCTCTAAAATTGAAAAACTCAGTGTTCACATTTGTGGGGATCTGATGCTAAGTTTCTCATGAAATAATACCATGGTTTCTGTTATATATCATCAGAATGGTACTGTCTCACAATTTCTTCATTTTAGATATCACCAATGATAGAATAATGAAGGGCCCAGACAACCTGTGCAGTACTTTGTAATATAGACACATTGTCCAGAATCACCCATAAAAGTGAATGATGGCACAAGTAACATTCTAGTACACAAGCAGCCTATTGTGACTGTCTTTGGGGGGTAATTCACCATTGTGCGAAGTAAGGTCCGGATCCTTCACCTCTCTTCGCACATGGTGTTATGCGCTCGCTGATGTCCTGCACGCTGTCATCAGCGAACGCTTTAAAGGAATTTCAGTCTTGTCGAGGCAACTCTTTTGTTTTCGCCGAGACTGGAATCCCTTTAAAGCATTCGCTGATGTCCGCGTGCAGGACATCAGCGAGTGCATAACACCATGTGCGAAGTGAGGCAAAGGATCCGGACCTCACTTCGTACAATGGTGAATTACCTCCTAGAAGTCTCACACAACATAACAGTCCTCAAACCAATCTGAGCAAACATTCCAACTTATGGGCACAAGGCAAGAATGACTGCAGTATGACGGTTGATTTTCAGGTCAACATATAGGTCGCTGACCCTAGGGTTCCATAGCATTCCAACAGATATTCACCAGGCAATGGATGCTACACTGAGCATGTTTTCTTGCTCAGAATAACTGTTGAAATATGTATATGACTTTCTCCTTTCTATGAAGAAGCACCTGTCTCTGTTAAGGGGACATTTACCCCATTTATGATTAAGGTTTATTATAAATTTATATGGATATTTTTGTTACATTAGATAGATGTTAGTTCTTAGCTACAATGCAAAATAATTTTACTAATATTAGAGGTTTATATTTCCTTATAATTTATCTTTATACCAGTAAGTCTGGTTCCTGGTAATCCAAATTCAAAAAATACTGTTTTTTCACGTCTTTTCACTTTTTTTGAGTGTCATTTTAATTATGTACCATTAAAATTAATTTTTAATAGTTAATACACTATTCAAGGTGCTGTGCAGGCATTTAAGTAATTATTTCTTTCTTTCCTTTTTCACTTGTAGATAGATTATATTGAACTTTGCAAATAAAATCAAATATTCAGATAAACCATCTTCTGATAGAATCACAACTCCAACAAGGTCAACTGAATTGTGGGAGCCCAGAAGATGTCGCAAAAATGCCAAGGTGTCATGAGCTGCAGCTCAGTGGTGCTGGCAAGTGCTGGGCTCATTTCTAGCCCAGAACTTCTGGGTTTCTGACCAATCACTTTCATACAGATGATGACAGTAGTGGGATATTTAAATATCTTTTGGTAGTGCTTGATTCTCTATGTCCTAAAGGTAATACTTACCTATGGATCTTTATTACCTGGAGTTTTGGGAGAGAGTTTTTCAGCTTGATCATCCTTGACTATATTTCTGCTTGTGCTTAAAGGGATCTGCAAAATCTATGTGTCTCCTGAATATCTCTTCAAAGCCATAGTCCTGTCAGCACCTACTTCATTACAGCAGCAGGCCACTGTATTCCAGGAGAGAATTTCAATTCCTATGCTGCTCCACAGGGGTGCTGTGTGTTTCAGTTCAATGTGTACCCAGGGGTGCTAGGAGTTACAGTTCTGCTATGCTGCTCCAAGTGATCCTGCTATATCTGCTGATCCAGTCTCTACCAGCAATTCAAGTGAGTCATATCCAGCTGTAACCAGTTGGGGGTTAACCTGAGTGCCGCAACCTGGAAGGTCCCATGGCACAAAGGACATAGCACAATGTAGGGGTTTCAAGGTAAAGACCATGGCCTGCTTAGACTTTGTGCTTGTTTTAACCAGCTCCAACTCTTGCTGTTCATACAGAGGGTCCACCCTATTTCCATGTCATGTTAGTCCCTGTATCCAGACACTCTTTGTTCCAGCACTTGTTCACTGTACACCTTAGTGCCTCTATAGGTGTACCACCTTGCGCTTTCAACATTCATGTTTAGTACGACTTAGTGCTTCTAGAGACGTAAAAGGCCATGATACAGTTCAAGAATCCCTGTTCACCCACAGCCCAAAAGTACTGTATCCTATCTTAGCCTCAAAATCCCTTCTAATCAATTCTGTAGGTAACAGTAGTTCTGTATTCTTTTCTCTCTATGCAGCTTTCAGTAAAGCCTTAGACTATCAATCAGCCAATATACTTCCATTTGCTCTGACTTCACCCTTCTTTCATTCACACAATTTAGTTATTTTTAGTTACAGTGTAGGAAAGTTATATTAATGCATCATAAGGCAGGGTAGAAAGGACATCAGCATTATGTTTTTATATGTGCAAACTGTTTAAAGAGAGTGTATTTTTTGTTGAGGGTCCGTATTGCATTTCCAGTAAAATATTTTGTTTTTCATTATAAAATTTGTGCAAGTTGCATATTTATTATGGCTGTATTCTTTTATGGACTGTGGTGGGTGGTTTTATGAAGAATTTGTGGTTTAGAATTAGGCATTCAGAAGTGTATTGGGGTAATATTGAGATAATGAATAATATATATATATATATATATATATATATATATATATATATATATATATAATAAATGAATAATATATATATTTCAAGCACTGCTGTATGAAACCCACAAAATATCAATGCAAATTGTCTATAAACATGCTAATTTAAGGATTAGAAGTTTGAAAACAAAAACAAGTCCATCAAGTTCAACATTTAATAATAAGGCAAATATTAAAAAATATGTTGTCATAACAACTCTCTAACTGAAAAATTTGAAGTTGTTTATGGGCTTTTCTCTAAGACAGGTGATTTGTCTCCTACCCATTATAATTCAAACCATTTCAGGGACTAAGGAGGGTTACATGATGTAGGAAGTAATAAATCATTTATTTCGCTCTACTGGAGTTAAAAGTATTAAATTATAGCTCTTTGTTCATCTGATATACACTTTCAATGCATGGAATGTTTAAAGAAAATAATTTATCTGGATCTCAGTTGAGTTTCTAATGCTTTACATGTCAACAGTAATCATTTCATTGTCTTTAGCTATGAAATAGAGAAATGCTAAATTGTTATTTGCTCTCTCCTGTAATACTAACCATTAAACAAATAACTACCAAAAGTCCCATGAATAAATTCAAAAGACATCAACAAAGTCAAATACAATAAATCAAAAGTCTTGTTAAGTACCATTTAAATGTATATTATAAGGGAACATGACTGTCACTGCTGCTCTATCATTTCTTTGTTGAAACAATTCTGTATTTTGTCACATTATCACCTTTAATTTATTTTACATACAGGTCAAATAAGTGCACATTGTCTTTTTCACTGCATATAAGTAAAAAAAGTGTTATAAAAATTAAAATTGTCAGTGCTAAATATGGTGTTTTGTGCACATTACACATGTGCAACTGTTTTCATTTGCACTTAAGGATTATTTTATAAAAAGGGGATGGTAAAACTGGTATGAACCCCCTACACAGGGGTCCCCAAACTATGGCCCGCAGGCTACATCCGGCCCCCTGAGGCCATTTACCCGGTCCTCGTCACCAGGGGCGGGACTAGGGGTAGGCAACTACCTATGGCATTGCAGGAGGAGGCACAATCTTGGTGCTTGCCTGCTCCTTTTCCCTACTCTTACCTACCTCATCCCTGTCAGAGCTCTGTCTACTGTAAATATTAGTGTTACAGCGTTCCTCACTCCCTCCTCGGCGCACACCAATGATGTAACTACATGTGATCAGGAAGTGTTGGGGGAGGGAGTGAGGAGTGCTGTAACACTAACCTCTACAGCAGAAGGAGCCGAGCAGGTGACGAGGTAGGGATAGGAGAATGGAGGAAAGGTGCACCAGGATAGCACCCCTCCTTTAGAGGACATTAAGTGGGGAGGGGGTTAAACATCACAGTATGGGAGGGGTGTTGTGGGGAAAGCAGCACAGTGTGGGAGGGAAGTTGTGGGGCAAAGAAACTCAGTGTGGGAGGGGGGTTGTGGGGAAGGCAGCAAAGTGTGGGAGGGGGTTGTGGGCAGGCATTTTCATAGTATTTTTATAGTTTGGCCCTCCAACGGTCTGAAAGACAGTGAACTGTCCCCCTGTGTAAAAAGTTTGGGGACCCCTGCCCTACACACTCATGCATAAAACAGTATGAAGGTTCCTTTATACATTACTTCCATTTCAATACTTTATTGGCCCCTACAGATGTAGATGGGATAGCTTTGATATTTACCACCTCATAATGGGACTAAATACAGCATTCCAGTGCAATTATGTAATATAACACAAGAGAAGATAGTGAATGCATTCATACTGAGAAATGGTTGTTAACATATCAGGATATGTTGATGGAAACATCAGGATATGTTGATGTGTCCAAATAACCTAAACTTTCAATAAGTTTCTAAGCCTTTTGACATCTGTTTTTCAATGGCTGGGGAGATAGACAATCTCCAGAAACCTTTCTAGTGTTAAATCCATCGTAGGAATGATTAATTGTAAATGAATATAACATCAACTAATTGCTTTATCTGCTTTAACATTTAATTAATTCCCAGGCATTGGCAAGCATCAGTGCCTAGCCAGCTTGGTTAATAAGTGATTGATCATAAAGTTAGAGTTAAATTATAAATGCAGTTCATTAAGCATGTAGAGAAGACATACATTTTAAATCCACCTTTTTAGTTTTTGATCTCGTGAGATTTCATTTAAATTGTAAAAATCTGTGATTTACAGTTCTTGATATTAATATTCCAGAATGCATTTTTACATTTTGAAAGAGCTTCTAAAAACTTTGTTTTTGCTCTGCCTACCTTCTGATTTATAGATGTAAGGGGCAATGTATTTGCAGGTTATAACATAAAATTTTGTTAAAAAAACTAAACAGGTTGAATTTTATTCATGGAACAGGTTTCTCAATGTAACAGCCATGAAACATTACTAAACTCCTTTTTTTTAGAAATTAAATTAGCAGGAGAAATGCAAATGTTATAATACAAATAATGTAGGTAATAGGAGGAAAAGTAAACAAAATATTAACAAAATAAAATGTTAAAAAGTGCTTTCACTTTTTAACACCTTTAAAGATAATGTTATTTTCCAAGTTTAAAATGGAATGGAAAAAGAAGCAAATAGAAACATATTAATAAAAGTGTAAAATATTTTTGAGTGGGTTGTGTAATATTGGCAATATCGCTGTCTTCCAAAAGTGTTTACCTGATTGATAATGAAGAACTGTAATTTTATTAAATCATTTCATTCACATACCTACTCCCAACTTGAAAGATACTTCCTCCTTTCCTAAAAAAATGTTACAACATATCTCAGACAGTATTTCTAATCTTTCAAAATTTTAAGTTGCTTGCATAGTAGCAGTGGCTCAGCAGTTAGCACTGCTGCCTTGCAGTGCAGAGGTCCTTGTGTTCAATTCCACCCTGGACTTCATCTGCATGGAGTTTGTATGTTCTCCCCACACTTGAATGGGTTTCCTCCCACAATCCAAAAAATACAACTGTGTGTGAGACAATTTAGGGAATCTAGATTGTAAGCTCCATGGGGCAGGGACTGAAGTGAATGATGAATCTTTGTAAAGCGCTATGCAATATAAATATATACCTTAATTACTTTACTCTGGGATACTCTGATTTTTAGGTAAATAACTATTTTTTCAAACAAAATGTGCTCCTTGCTAGGAAAATATATATTTTGACAAAAAATGGGGACAGATAGCAAATATGGTTAGTATATTTTCATAACTATTTCCACATAAACATTTTCCACAAATACAGATTAAGGATGATGACAGGTCCAAAACGATGTACGTTTTCAAAGTTAAAGGTACCTTTTTCTGTCTTCAGCATCCTTGCACTATTGTATTTTTTACCAATGATAGTACTAACTATAAATATCTAAATATCTTGAGTCATTAATCAGAAACAGATCTTGTCACAGCCAAGAGTGAAGCTATTAATCTTCTGGCACTTACACAACCAAGTCCTAGAATTTCATGCTTCAAAGCCTAAATTATAAAGATAACCTTTATAATAAAAATAACTGATTCTTAAAATCAAATGTTGCATGAAAGACAAAGACGCTATTGGAATGCATGAAAACATGTTCAAAATACCTGCCCTAGAGTTTTACAAATGACTTAAATATAACTGCTTATCAACATTGGAGGACATCAATACATATTCAGAACAGATGAATATGAGGTAATATTTTAAAGAAAATAATTTTTTTACTTTGATGCCCAAACAATGTTGACCTATGTCATGTTTTACTCCTGCACTCTCCCCTAAGCTTGACAAAGAAGGGATATATAGGTTAATATTGCATTTTTTAATTTTTCATATTAAACATGAAAAACACAATGCAGCATTGAGGCTGGCTAGCATGTTAAATGCATTATGAAATAAACCTGTTCCTACTAAATAGGAACTTGTAATTTTACAGTTGCAGTTCTTTTTATTCACATTTAAATTAAGGTCTTTGATACTACAGGAAACAGGATCACCTTCTGTGCTTTGACCCACTTGGTGCATCACAAGACAATGTGCAGCTATGCTGATTGGCTCAATGTGGTTCACACATACACACAAAGATGCTCGGGGGTTATTCACTAAGATGCAAATTTGACTGTCGAATTCACAAACAGTGGATTCCCATAGTAAATCCACTACAATTTCCCC
>WMED01014220.1:0-14105 GCA_019650415.1 Pipa parva | reverse complement strand
TGCAAAAAAAACAGGAAATGAGGAAGGGGGCAAACACTTTTTCACACCACTGTATATTTTACTAAGATTTTTGTGACTTTTAACTGGTCCAGGCAGCAACCTATAGTCAGACAAAGTAGAGGATAACCATAAAGTTATATAAAATACCACCACAAATTTTAACAATAAATGTGCCTTTTAATATTCGTTACTGAAACTGGATTTCTGAGGTTATTTTAAATAAATATACTTGTTCCCAACCATGCATCAAAATTTTGACAATATGTAAGATACTTCATCAAATTCCAATTTTTTGATAAAAAGAATGTAGGATTACTACTAATAACAAGAATTTTTCTTGGAAAAATAAGTTGCCACCATATACCCGACAAAATAAATAACAGAGTCTACCATTTTCAATGTGAATTTTCATTGAACACACTAAAATGTTGAATATATCATTCCATTATAGAACTAACTCATTTTTACCTACTACCTAATTCTTTACTATGCATAGTCATATATAATTTTGATGTACAGACTCAGGTATCTGTTCATAAACATAGGTATAAGCTTGCACTGGTGTTGTCACTCACAGAAACCAATCAGTGATCAGCTTTGATTAGTTTATTGAAATTTGTATCATGTAAGAAAAGAAGTGCCTGACTGGCTGCTGTTAAAGATTACACTAATGTCTCCAAATAAACCCCTGAAAGCAGTCCTCTTTACTCCACTTATTTTTCTTCACTAGGTTTTTCACATTTTATATATATATATATATATATATATATATATATATATAAACAAACAAACAAACAAACAAACAAACAATCAGGTACATGACCTATATAACTTTAGATGGAAATAGAATTGCCAAGGTGCAGAGAACAAGCTGTATTTAAGCAAAACGCAAAAGAAGGATATGGTGCACTCTTAAGGTCTTTAAGATAAAAAAATGTTAAAAAGATAACATAAATAATTAATCTTTATTATAATCTACATTAAAAATATCATGTCGCAAAAGGACAACGTTTCAATCCTCCTTCTAGGTTCATTATTAAGACCAAGAAAAAGAACAAACAAAATTTAAAATCAAGTAACTTTAAACAGAATAAGTATAAGTTAAGTATTTAAAGCTCACTATGGTAAAACTCGCTAACTATATATATATATATATATATATATATATATATATATATATATATATTTGAACAGTTTTTAAGCTTTATACCCCTCGGGTCTGTAATTAAGTGGCAGTCTGCCAGACTCAGAGCAAACTGTATCTGGAAATGACATAATCCACTAATGGATGGCGATTTACAGAGCTGTTGCATAACTATACTTTCATGTGCAAAAAAGTGTTTGAGAAAAATAACACAAGCGAAAAAGAGCCATCACCACTATATTACTATAGGGATTAGCTAAATTAACCCTTTTAGACCGGCATGGGACTTGCCCTGCAGCTGGCTGAGCTCCTTATTTCAATACTGAAACAAAGAGCACAGTGCTACCGCTGCAAGGATTTAGGACCACCCCCTGCTGAATGTGCAGTGTCTATGACATAGGCCCTCTCTGCACATGTGTAAGCTGTGCTAAGACTATACACATCATTGCCAGGTTATAGGGCAGAAGGGAAACATAACCTATAAAGTAAAGTTTTTCATAGAATTCCCTTCAAGAGCCAGAAATATTAAATTTTAAAAAATTCATAATGCATGTACCCCTAAGGTGAGAATATTTTTTAAAAAAAAGCACAGTATGCATTTATAAACAACTAGAAGCCTATATATACAGTAAAAGCTAAAATAGTCCCAAATATTTCAGCTTCCAATCAACATTTTCATTTTTCTGAAATGTTTAAAATAGTCACTTCTAGGTGTAATTATATATATGCATCACCATACATTAGTTATTTAATATTTACAAAACTGTCTCTTATTACAATCATGCAATCATGTGAATTTGTTTGGATGGTAATGGTTCTGCCATGTTTATCTAACACAGAAAAGCAAATTGTATTATATATATATATATATATATATATATATATATATATATATATTTCTTTTTTCTTTACTGCTCCACAATTGTGTTTTTTGTTATGTTTTTAAAGACAACGTGTTGGTAGCAAAATTCAAGTTGATAACTAGGTGAAACAGTCATAACTTACTGCAATGAACAATACTGGGGACAAATGCTACAATGAAACAACTGGCCCCTTGATAAAAATATCTTTGGATTTCTAAACATTTGTGTGAGCAGTTCACTGTAATAAAAACACACTCCATCTTCACACAAAATAAACACTGAATAGAAAAAAAAACATACCAACCGAATTGTGTTCATTGTTTTGTGTTAATTGTGTAATGATTTACAAGGCTACGGTTCACTGAAGGCACAAAACAGCACTATTCACTTTGGGGATAATTATAAAAATTGCAAAAGTTTTCTCCTAGTATAGTGATATTTATTAAGCCACTTAAGACCTTTTTTTTTATCACTGAAAAGTACTTGCCTGGTTGAAGGAGGCAAAACCCCATTATTCCCTATGGAGACGGTTTAGAACATTTTTTAAGTCCCCATTGAAAAGATCAGTGATATGGATGGAAAGGGAGCTCCATTGAAATTAATGTAGAGTGCAGTGGTATTAACACATCAATATTTATTGATATTGATTAATTTTATTCAGCACTACTTAAACTGAAAGAAATTGAAAATGCGGCAAAAAGGAAAAAAACGGCGATAAAGCAGTGAAAAGTGGCGAAACTGACCGAATTGCGTTGAATGGGTCAAAATGACCTTTATAAATTTCCCCCCACTGCCTAATTTTACCTAAAGAAACTGCAGCAATACTGCTTGCTTCACCTGAGATAAATGTACTGTACATAAAAGCAGCCGTGATATGACAGACTGGCAGTTGTTCAGCTTATTATAATATCAGCTTTTTGGCAGTTTTATAAGTATGCACTTTTTATCCTATACACTCAATAAGCTAAATTTGACTTTCTATTTAAGGGAGGCACATGAGAGGATTTTTTGTAATTTAGCAAGAAAATATATTTGAGTATTTAACATGGGCTGCATACATTTTTCAGCACTGGTCAGACATTTGTCCTTGTGATATATACAGATATGTTCATTAAAATTCTCTTAATCTTCAGGGAACAAAATCAGAGGGAAAGGTAAGGATTTTGTAAAGCACTGTTTCCATATTTAATGTGGGACAACCTTTGATTTCAGTTCATTCTGCACCGTGAATGAAAAATACTAAAACAACACAACAGTTCATTTTGCAAAGTCTCATTGGCAATATACAAAAAAACAAAACAAAAAAAACATTTTACTGTACATTATTAATAGATGCATGAGTTCAATTCACTTAAGTGTTACAAAGAAAAAAAAATTAAATTTGCAAAATTTAATAGCCAGGGTTAATTAATATAACTCTTCAGCTTGCACAGTGCCTGCTCTCTCCCACGCTGAAATAAATGTAACAACTATAAAAGACTTCCATGTCGGTTCAATAAAAAGCATCAATACTGATGGGGAAAAATCTCATTTTCTTAGTAACCAATGCAGCTGCAGAATTGCTACCAAATATTTGGTCCACATGTTTCTTATTTATATTTATGAATAATGAATATATAAATCAAGAACTTTTCTCTCAAACTGCTGATGTCTACTCAAAAAGGTACTTGACAGCAAATAACTTATTGCATACGTATTATATTACACCTATATCACACCTCTTTTACATTAACTGTGTTCAGTCTGTGAATCACTAGCTGTTCTGGGCAACAACTCATTGACAACCATCCAATAGTTGGCTCTGGGTACACTGAAATATAGAATTTGACGGCAGAAAAAAGTCAGTTGATTCATATAGTATGCCCAGCGGAACAACTGTTTTTAGATTTGTTGAACTGCGTTGTATCTATCCCACATATGTATACATTATTTTAAATAAATAGTCCAAGGGAGACTTTTATAAAAATCATAAAAGTTTTCTCCTGGTATATTGTTATATCTCTAATTAGATTCAAAATACTGATTTTACCAATATCGATATCACTGAAAGGTATTCGCCTGGATGAAGGAGGCAATAACCCATTATTCCCTATGGAAACGGTTTAGAACCTTTTTTTCTAAGTCCCCTTCAGAAAGATCAGCGATATCAATATGGATGGAAAAGCTCCATTAAAAGTAATTTAAAGTGTAGTGATATTATACGCATCGATAGTTATTGATATCAATCTTTTTGGATATTGACTAACTTTTATTCAGAACTACATAAATCGAGGGAAATCGAAAATGTGGCAAAAAGAAAAAAAAATGTCGATAACCTGGCAAAAAGTGGCAAAACAGATTGAATTGCAGCAAATAGGTAAACATTACTTTTACAAATTTCCTCCCAAGTATTTATCACCTTCTCTGCTTCCATATATCTTTTGTTTATACTCCCCCAACTTCAGATTGTGCCCTTTAGTTTGAACAGTGGTCTGCTTTTGGAAAGCTTTTAATTCCAGCAAAATTTATTAAAATCGGTAAATTACCAATATCGCGATATCGATAGCATCGATATCGGAATTTTACCGATATCGATATTGCGATATCGGATTTTCAGCCGTTCTGCCACTGAAATCAATGGCTCGGCCAAAATTTGATATCATGATATCGGTAGAATTCTGATATCACGATATCGATGCTATTGATATCACGATATCAGTAAAAATCCCTTCGATATTGCAATATTGATGCCTTCGATTTTACTTTTTATATATATTGGATTGCTTCGTTTTACACCTCTTCCATCTTTTTAAACTGTACACAGTAGGGTCTTGTAGGCTTTCCCGATATAATTTATTTTTCATCTTGTACCATTTTAATTGCAGTCTCCTGAACGGTTCCTGATTTATTATGTAGATAGGACCTCCAGAACTAAACATGGCATGTTAAGTTTAGTTATCACCAGTAACATATAGAGGTGCAATATTACTGCCCAACCTCTCCTGAAGCTTCCACAAATCATCCTTTGTCTCAACCTCACCTTCTGGACAAATCATTCCACTTCAAACTTCAGATTTTATTTATTATCTACAAAAGATTAGCTTTCTTTTTTTAGAAAAAAGTACTACCAGCTATAAATATAGAACATGAACAACATGGAACTCTGTGGAACACCATTTGTTACCTGTTCTTCATTTAGAATGCTAAGATTTGTAATTCAGAACAGCTAAATGGTGATACATCTCAAAAAATGATGGTATAACCTATAGTTTGAGCATGTATATTTATTTCTACTGGATATAGGAGGCACATTTATGCATTTCAACCAGGCAATTTCCACTCATTAGCACATGTCACCTTCTGAATATTTGATTTTTATTCCTTCACTTTCAATCTGTTTTCATTAGACATTCGGCTAAACTGAAATTCCATTTTTAAAGGCGTTACCACTCTTAACCATGTGTAAAACCATTATTATTTACACAACAGTTGTGCAGTATAAATCAGGTAAGCGAAAACAAAAGGAAGACAAGAAACATTGTGGAAAAAATGGCATTCAAAATGGTAAGATTCATTTTAATTTGTAATATGCCAATGTACTCCAAAAGGTAGTTCTTTCCATGGAATTCAACATGTAACATGGAAAAAATGGGCCTGAAACATACAAATATTTTATAACTGGAAAATATAAATAAGGAAAATGGAGAATTGCTGAAGTTGGTTTACCTTAGACTGGCGCTGCATTTGTTTCACATCTTAACCACCCAAAGGCCACAACTAGCATTTTGTTACAATTTTGTCAAATGTGGTTAAACTGCAACAAAATACCAGTAAACCATGAGGAAATACACACCCGTGGAAGTCTATGGGCCACAATGTTCAACTGCATTTTTTTGTCTTGTTGTCATTTACCACAACATAAAGCTAGGTTCACACATGGCGTTTTTGTGCCACATATTTAGAAAATATGCTGGTGTAGTTTCTAAACGGGCATTTCTATTGTACTTACCCGACTCCAATGTGAACTCTTCCTTGGAATTCACAGCTCCTCCTATCTGGTCACATTTTGTGTGCGGCGCATATACACCGGCAAAATATGCTATGGCCAGCGTTCTGTACGCAGCGTATACATGTTGTACGCTAGTGTGGTTGGAAAAAGGTAAGTCCATAGGTTTACACGGCGCGGCTTTTTTTGTTCTTATGCGCGGCATATACACACCGTGCATAAAAACACCAATGTGACCCTAGCCTAACCCCTTCTGACCTACTTTGATGCAGTAAAACACATTGGAAAAATACATAATAAAGTTAAAAAACGCTAGTACTGGGAATTTTGTCATTTTACCTACATGTGCCAGGACCACATCAAAATTCAAGGTCTGGCATCCTAAGCCAAATTTATTTCTGTTACTTATATTGTAGGACAATTATCTTCATTGGTTATGGAAAATGAATTATTTGGTAGTTCATGGACCTTGTTTACACATGCTATTTTTGCTGCACAGATATTAGTCTTATATATAACAACTGTTGTATTCAACTAACATTGTAAGTGTGCTAGCCATTTAATGCTCTTGCTGTCTGCAATACAGAATACTGAAGTCTTAAAGTCTTGTTATTATACTTTATGGATTTTTTAACACTACAGATGCATTTGTTAAACAAATAAATATGAATTCTAATGCAATTTCCTCTTAAATATATTCACCTATCCTACCAGACTTCGTGATAATTTGACTAGGATTTAATAGCAGTTTATGGATAACATTTTGAGAGCAATATTTACTAAAGTCAAATTGATTTTTGTTTTGAAATCGAATAGAAAAAAGTATTTTTTTTTACAGATATCAACCTCTTCTTCTATTTACTAAGCCCCATTTTAGGTTTCTGGCACTTGTTATCGCTGAATATCGATATCGTGGATGGTTTTTCCAGCGATTTTATCACGACATTTACTAAAGTAGGTGTCTGGTTTTTTTCAGTCAATTTCAGCTACATTACCTTTCGCCACGCTCTGGGTGGCATTATTCATTATTTACAACGGGCACTCAGTGTGATTTTAGACCCTAAGTTTTGTTTGTTGATATGGCATAACATTATCGATATCAATATACATACGGATATCGATATCGAAAAGTTAACTTTTACATTTCAATTTAAGTTTAAATCCATCAATGCTATATAGCGTCAAGAGATATAGATATTGATAAAATTACCATGTAGTTCGCCACAATAACATAAACATCGCAGCTTCATAAATAGCTAACAGCGAAATGTTTCCAAAGTCACCAAAATAACAAATAACAGCGATGATTGTCGAAAATGGCGTTAATAAGGTTTTCGACTTAAGTAAATATGCCCTATTAAGTCTTACCTCTACAGAGAAAGTATAGGATCCCAATCTCTGGCCTGGTTACACTAAACATTTAAAGGCAAATAAAATGATCGTCATCCTATAAAAATAAAAATGTTTTGCCTTTACCAAATTGCCCATATGGGATCATCATTGACACAGGTCAATTTGCATCTCTCTAATGTTGTAAAAAATGCAGATGCTGGGCTGTGTAAAAGATGCTCCTGCTTGGACTCACTGCTCATATCAGGATCCTGATTCTGATTGGTCACTCTAAATGAAAAACAAGCATTAAGTATGATTATGTGCCCTATACTGAAGGCAACAAAACTCCTTTAAAGATAGCTTGAGCACAATTAAATTGAATGATATATAACAATCAGCGTGTTAATTTACATGGCAATAAAAGGCTGACCATATAAACTATTTATATTTAATACCATTCAGTTAAAGAATCAGTGTCAGCTGTACTGGTTAATTTGATTAGATCAATGTTGCAGAAACTTCAACTCCATCTTTTTTTTTTTTTTTTTGCTGTCATCAGTGTAAACTAGCAGATGTAAATGACTGAAACTTTAGCTATCAAATTTCAACATCCAACAAAATCTGATACTCAGTCTAATAATAATGTGCTTGGGGTTTTTGAGGCCTAAATTGTGGGACTTCTATTACTTGAAAAAAAGACCAATCTTGGGTTCATAATTAATCTATCTAGCCTCCATATTTTAACAACAATGTATTCTTTGTTACAGCTGTGAACATGGTGTGATGATATTTTTTTATTTTTCTATTGAAAACTCCAAAGCATCTGTGTATTCTGGCTCTAAATGTTGAGACTAAGTGCACAGTTATATAGGCTCGTTAATAATGTCTTTTCCAAAATCAGTTGAACTAAAAACCAGTTTGGTTCCCTGACATTTCAATTTAAGGGGTAAATTTGTTTTTAAAGGTTGGAGTTCAAATCAGCAAAAATCCATCCTTTATGACTAAATTAGTTGGGGACGATTCCAGGAAAGATATTTGGGAACAGTCAAAGGCATTTATTCTAATTACTGGGGAGTCTATGTTACTGTAAAAAATAAAAAAGTACAGTAGATATAAAACATACTTCAACATTGTACTATTTCTCAAGATAGTTTTTGAACCACATGAATTTGTTTAAAATCCAGTTTGTGGCAAATTGATTCAGCTATAAAAGAAAATGTCCGGTTTATTAAACAACCTAAATTTAGTTGACTGCGAAACAATGGGCTAGACTACATGTTTGAGAATTGTGCCGGCAACTGAAATAGTATTAAATATATTTCTATACACACTTCCATAAAATTGACCTACTAATTTACAAATGTCAGGAAACATGTTCAATTGAATGTAATCTTTCTCTCAACTGGTAGACCGTCAACTTCTGAAAAAAAAAAAATTATTAAATATGGAAAGTCTTAACTAATGACAGAAAAAAAGACTTCTCTAACTAAGTCAGTGTACTGTGGATAAATTTATTAAAGCTATAAAAATATTTTCGTATGTGACAAAATAACTGCTACTAGACAAAGCTCCAAATTTGAAAAATATAAATTCAATCCACACAGGTTAACCCTCTAATGTAATATGATGCCAGTAATCTATTGACATAAATGTTTCTTTCAAACATAAATATCCAAGGTCTTTGCATTCATCACATTAATTACACATTCCCTTGGAAAAAAACAAACCGATGGACTTGAAATATTACAGACATAGGGATATATATATGGGAAGCCAATATAACCCTGCTATAATGGTCAGCATAAGTTTTAAAAGACGACCTAAGCATTACCAAGAAGCAAATTAAATGCAATGAAATGCAAATTAAGTGCCCTACAAAAGTGTAACAAATATGAATGCTGTCACATTTTATCGGAAAGGCAGAGGAAAATGTTTTTTAAAGTTTATAGCCTCTAGACTTGTACATTAAAAGTTACTTAAAAATAATTTATGGAACGGAAGTAAACTTTAACAGCTGTGGCTTAGCCATGACAGCAGCTAACTTTCAGATCGCTTTTCCGATAGAATGATAGATTTACGCACCAGCGCAAATTTAAAAATCCATAAATTAATAAATGTGGTTTTTTTTCTTTGATTTATTGATGTAATCCCTGCTAACATAGCTAAGTGAGTCCCCGATCACAAATGTCATATACTTTGTTTGAACGTGAACGCTGTTTGCCGTAAAAATGTTTCATTAATTGTAACCTTAAGTTAAACAAGTTCATTTTTTTCTTGTTAAAATGTGTTGTGCAGGTTCTTCTACTCAGGCCCAAAATAATAATTAAAGAAAACTCTAAACAGTACAAGGACAAATTCCACTGAATACACAATATCAGTGGTTTTACTTGGTGCCAATTAAAGGAGCAGCAGTATTACAAGTTTTGAAAAAAAAAAACAGGACACTAATGTGATCTGTGTGTATCTGATTTAAATGCATGCTATAAAAAATATAATTTACTTTTAAATCTTTCCAGATTAAAACACTACGTAAGGAAAGTAAAAATAAGTTTAGATTTGAATACTGCAATCAATGCAAAACTACAGAAAGATATGTTTAAATATAGTGTCATTTTATACAGATTAAAGTTTCAGATGCAATTCTGAAATAAGTGAACTGTTAAAAAGTTAGGACAAAATAAGTAACGACTCTTAATTCGATATTTGCATACATTTTTGTTTACATATATTTCTTTATGTAACTTTTCTTTAAATACCCTTTGATCATTAACCATGAAATATGGAACTTCAAAATAATTTTCTCATACAAAAGTCTTATTGTACATTTCTGTAAATTCAAAACTACAATACATATAATTAGAAAATGTTAAACTAAGTAGCTAAAGGATATTTGTTACAATAATAAAAAAAATGAAAAATAAAGACAACAAGAATTAAAAAAATATCTATCACGTGTGTATGTTACTTATCATAACACAAGGCTGTGGGGTAATGCACCACAGGAGTTAATGTGAAAGTAGCAAAAGTCTGAATGCACTAAAATGTGATCAATGCCAAATACAATGTAGTTCACACACATACAAAAATACTATTAATATTAGTGTGTATGCCCTGACTTGCCGGTACACCTAAATATAAAATTGAAATATAGACAAAAGTTCAAAAGCATGCCTGACAAGACGTCTATTTATTGAAAATTGGAGCTTATGGTAAAATGTAATACAAAAAAAAGTGTAGATAGAAAGAGAGACAGATATTAATCTTTTTATATTTGGACAAATGCACCTATACCTAAAATACATTTGTGTGCATAAAAAAATGCATAAACCTACAATCGTCGTATAACCTTTTACAATCGGGATTTATGTCCAGGCTGTGCTTTATAACACAAATCATTCTGGTAATTGAAGACAAGCGGTTCCTTTTGACACAAAGAAAGCATATTCTAGGATGACATTACAATCTAGTTTTACAGCTGACACAGGAGGCATTACAGATGTTGAGACATAATATGGCTATGTCAAAAAGTAAGATGATGGATAAAAAAAAATTAAAGACTACAACAGTAATTCTGATCTACAGGGCTGGGGGGTAGATAGCTTGCATGAAGGAGGGCAGCTATCCTAAATAAACAGTTGGATACTTCGGCCACAAATATATCACAGATTTTATTAGGCTACTTTGATTTATTTATTTTATAAATTTGATAATGTTCCTAAATGGTAAATAATAAAATATGGTAGAACCTACAGGTGTGAAATTCAACTCACAAAGTTTGACAATTACTTCACTTCACCTAAGTAAAACTGTTCTAATGCCCTGTCCCAAGCAGAAGAAACTGAATGTGCCACAATTTTTTTTCCAAATATATAAAATGTGTATATGCCTTTGTCTGTCTCAGTGTGGGTCACCATACGCTAAATGTTCACTGCACCGGCAGGAGGTCTGCCAACTTCTGGGAATATCTTGACTACATTTTTTTTTTCTTTTAAATATTGACAGACCTATAAACTTTATACAGATATTTACATATATTTTCAGCTATTTGAAAAACAAAAAGTTCTTTTCAATGTTAATAAATTCCCAGAAAAAACTTCAGGAAACTTTTTATGGGCAGTTATCCAGTCCAAAGCTTTTTTTTTTTTTACTCATCTGGGATTTATTTATTTTTTTTTTACAGACTTGTCCATAAAATGACTTGAGGATTGGCAAACCCTTGATCAGCAGGACATTAATTGCCTGGATTTTGGTAATAGTTTCACATGGCGACTGCTAATGTGTATAAATAAAGTTTATTGAAATGAGTGTGGGAGATATCCCTGTACCAGGTGCACAGCCTTGTGAATGAATGGTAAAGTGGGCAGTGAATGAATGGTAAAGTGGGCAGAATAAGCAGTAGTAACGTGTCCTGGCACAGTCAGGGCTTCCTAATAATAATATAATAATATGCACATTAGTAAACTGTGCCTGGGTATCTGCTCTCTCAGTGCTTGCTTTGGCTAATAGTCTTATCCTGGGCCCACCTACCTCATCTCCCCGAATGCGCCCGGGTATCCTTCCATCCAGGGAGCCAGCTCTGCCTTCATGGGGCCGCCATAGGGCACTCTGCCTATCATGGCTGGCGCTGGGTACCAGGTGTCCGAGGGGAAATCCCCGTCAGCTCCTGGAGGTCCGTGGCTGCGAGTGTAGTTATAGGGGCTGCTTTCGCTGAAGGAGCCATTAGCCTGTCCCTCTTCAAACAGAGAGTGCCAGCTGGTGGCTGGGGTACAGTGGGTGAAGCCGGGAAGTTCGCTGTACCTGCCCGGTGTCCCCCAAGCGCTACCCCCATAATCCATGGAGCTCTCCACCTTTATCCGGCCATGTGGTGCCAGAGCCATCTGGAAGCTGTAGAAGTCTCTGCCGCCATAAGCCGGGCTCTCCTCCATGAAAGCAGCGGGCTTGTAGAGAGTCAGGCTCGGGGTCAGCTCCATGGCACGCTGCCGGCTGTATACTCCTGTCTCGGGCAGTGCCAAGTCTGTGCACGGCTGCTCCTTCTCCTCTGTACCCGCGCTACTGCCATCCTCTGGGGCTGTGCCAGTGGAAAAGTTAGTCTGGCTGCTCCTCCTAAAGGCACCATCCCGGTACTGGGGGGGGGAAGTGTCACTCTTCTCTTCCTCTCCCACTTGGCACTCGTGGGTGTCCAGAGGGTGAGTGGGGGGCGCAGCGTACATACAGTCTCCCCTCTGGGCCTCTCCTGCGCTGCTCAGGTGCTCCAGAGCCTCCATGCTCAGTCCCAGGGACACGGACACCGCTTTACAAAGCTCTTTAGCGCTGTCGGAGATGCCCTCGGGGGCAGCTGAGTAACCCTCCTTGTGTGGATGATCTGAGGGAGCCTCCTCGGTCTCCAGCATCCCCCCCTGGTGCTCCAGGATCTCCTTTAGCTCTGTGGGACAGGCGCCCAGCGCTGGGAACTGCGCTCCCTCTGTGCGCCCCGGACTGTGGGGCGCTGGGTCTGGCACTGAGCCCGGAGAAACTCTCCAGCCGGCCGGCGGATGGCTGAGCCGGGGGTCAATCCAGGCATGCAGAGGTGGCCCGTCTGGGGCTTCGTTCCAACTGGGAGATCGATGACTGGCCGCAGATTGGGTCCATGTGCCGGGCGTGTGAGTGCCCTCCAGTGCCGCCCTCCTCTCACCCTGCAGAGCCTCCCTCACACTTAGAAAGAGGTTTTCAAAGGCGCCCCTGATCATCTTCCCGGGAGGCTGCTTGTATACCCCCCCAAGCCCAATGTGTACCTCCATCCCCCCGCCCTGGGACAAGGACAGTGCCCGCCCACCCTTACTGGAACACTTGCCCCCTGGAGGGGTAGTTGAAGCCGAACACTTGCTGCTCCGTTCCCTGCTCTGGCACTGCCCAGTCCCTCAGTAGACTGGCACCACTTTACAAGTTGCCCGTGTTGTGTGGCAGTGCTGTGGGCTGATCTGCTGCTGACAGTATACACCCTGTACCCGGGGAAAGTGGGGCTTCACTACTTGCCTACTCCCCGCCCACCCCCCCAAACCTGCAGCTCCTCCTCATTATATAATAACTGCTTCCCCAGCTGCTGTAGCCCCCCAGGGTGTCTCTGCCCTCCTGCCTACTGGTCCAGAGTACACTGTGCCCCCCTCACAGCAGCAGTCTACCAGCCGTGCCAGCCCCTGACACTCTCCCTACATGCCCGCCTACGTGGAGGTGACTGCGGGGCAGACGCTGCTGCTTAGCACAGGCTTCTCCTAACTGTAACGAGGCCCCAGATCCCACGGGCCGGGCGGATCCAACCGGGGGACCGTCCCCTTCAGACCAGGCAACCAGGCAAGGAACTCCCCGGGGCGGGAGAAGTGTCCGGGGGGTGGAGGGATTAAGGGATAATTCACCAGGGTAAACAGAGACGCATGGGACTCCGAGGTGCCCAGTTGTGGGTCATTGACAAGTTCCTTGTGCAGCTGATCGGGAGTCGCTAGTTGCAGGTTGCGACTGAGTGGTTGGGACAGGGCACCGCGGGGCTTGTAGCTATTTACTGGAAGGCGACTAGAGTGACTGGACATTAACAGACATGAAGATCAAGGTTAGGCTGTCCTGACCTTTACAAGCGGTGAACTTTCTCTGGGTCATTTCCAGCTCTTTTATCAAATGCTAATGGCTTCTTTTATCTCTGTACCTTTAACTCAGTCCTGCGACTCAGCGTCTGCTGCACACTGACAGTCATGTAGACATAATAGACCATTATATAGGTAGACATAATAGACCATTACAGTATATAGGTAGA
>WMED01014219.1:3181-14105 GCA_019650415.1 Pipa parva | reverse complement strand
ATTGACTAAAGTGAGAATTCAGCTGTTGAATTCTCAAACAGCAGATTCCCATAGCAAATCCGTGACCGTGGCAATATTCCCATAATGTAGTTGCAACTATCACAGTAGCAGTTTATTGCGACCATCTTTAGCTGGCAAATTCGCACCTTTACACAATAGCCCTCTTACGATTGTCGCGGTCAGAGATTTGCTATGGGAATCCGCTATTTGAAAATTTGACAGTGGAATTCTCACTTTAGTCAATAACCCCCTAAAACTCAGTTTAAATCTAGTAATTTAGCTAAAGCTGGGCCCTGTGTTTCATTGTGCCACATGCTGCTCTGAACATAATGGAGGGAAGTGATTCAGGGAAACAGGGAATTGTTCTATGCAATGGGTCTGTAAATCATTTGTGTATGTATAGTTAGCAAATAAACCAGGTTTCCTCAAAGCCTTGTTGTTCTTTGTCAATCTGCAGTGCTGGAAAAAGGAACTGTTAAACCAGACGTAGCCCTGCCTATTATCCTTGTTTATTATTGGAAAAGACTATGAAAATCTTGCAATTCATCTGTCTATCTATTGTATCAAATTAGAGTATGTGACCCAGAATTCCATGCTATTTCACTAAGTATCTATGGACAGTGAGACCCTCAAAAAGGGATCTTTATGCCAATGAAAATTCTGTTGCCTTTATTTACATTTTTGACAAAACTTTTTGAGACCAGATAAATAGAAATTTACCAGGATCTGGGTAGGGGAGTACTGATGCAGACACTGGGGTTGCAGAAGAGTGGCCACCATGGTTCCTGGATATTTTGGCCCGAAAGCTACAAGCCCTATTGTTATGCCACTGGTTTAAAGTTTCTCTTATACAGGGCCGGCCCTTCCATTAGGTGGAATAGGCAAATGCTTGGGGTACCGCGTGCATTTTTTTTTTTACATGAATGTGACGGCGCTGTTGGAGGTGAGTGGGGGGCGCGGGGCAAAGGGGTAACAAGTGCAGTAGCATAAAGTAACAGTTCATTTGGCTATAGCTGCCAAATAAATAAGAGAATAAATAAAAGGAATACTTTTTTAAATAGTTGCATAAATATAAAATATAGAAATGAAAACCAGTGCTAGTGCTCCAAGAGGTAAGATTTTAATTTAGATTTGAAGATATTGATAGATTGCTTTTGGCAGAGGTAAAGGGGCAGAGAATTACAAAGATAAGGGGTAGCAAGAGAGAAGGGTTTAAGACGAGAATGGGAAGTCTTGGTGAGGGGTTCCCGAACCGATGAAGGTTGTCTTGTGAAAAGTGGAGTTGACGGCTGGGCCCATATGAGCAAATAAGGGAGGATATGTAGGGAGGGGAAACAGAGTGAAGTAAAGTAAATGTCAAGAGTAGGATACTGTAAATAATACATTTATTAACTGAGAGCCAAGGAGCAGACAGGAGTTGGGAGGGAGACTTTTGGGGAGAGAGGGAGAGTATTCTAGAAGCAGAATTTAAAATAGTCTGGAGTGGAGAAACATAGCAAACTGGAAGGCGAGTTAAAAGGGCATTGTAAAAGTCCAAGCAGGATAAGACTAGGGCACGCATGAGGGTGTTAGCAGTGGCCTGAGAGAAATGGATGGATCTTGGCAACGTTACAAAGAAAAAAGCAACAGTTTTTAGCAGTGGTAGCAAAGTGCTTAGAGAAGAAAAAAGCCAAGTCAAAAGTCACCCCAAAACAACGTGCAGAAGTAAACAGGGTTAATGATGACATCAACTGAAATAGAAAAGGAGGGAGCAGACCAGGTTTAGGTGGGAAAATAATCAGTTCAGTTTTATCAAGATTTAGTTTGAGATGGTGCCGGGCCATCCAAGAGGAGATAGCAGGAGACAGAGATTTTAGTATTGACTTCAGGTGTTAGTGCAGGGGCAGGTAAGTGTCATTCACTTGCAGGTGGTATTGAAGACCAAATGAGCTGATGACATCAACCAGGGAAAGAGTGTACAGGGAGAACAGGAGGGGACCATGGACAGAGCCTTGTGGCAACCCTACACTAAGCTGGATGGGAGAGGAAAGAAGACAAAGAAGGAGTGATCAGAAAGATAGGAGGTCTGCCAAGACACAGCTTGATTATGAACACCAAGTGCATGGACAATCTGAGCAAGTAGGAAGTGATCAACAGTATCAAATGCAGAGGATAGGTCCAGGGAGATAAGAATAGAAAAGTGTCCCTAGTCTTTGGCAATCTGGAGATCGTTTGCATAGAGTGCCCCTGCCGTAAACCAGACTGCAAAGGGTCCAGGAGATGATGGGCATGTAAATAGTTAGTAAGGCAGGCGCAGACCAGATGTTCCAGAAGTTTAGAAGCTAAAGGCAAGAGAGAGACAGGATAGTAGTTAGAGAGGTATTGAGGGTCCAGCATAGCTTTTTTGAGGAATATATATATATATATATATATATATATATATATATATATATATATGCAAAGAATTGTAGTCAGCTGGTGTTTGGTCTGCATGTGGCAGTACTGCCATGGAATGTGCTATAAATATAGAATTATAACCAATGTATATTGTGCATGTTAGCATAAACATGAACTGTATCACACTGGCTTCAACAGGATAATTTATTTACTAAGTTCTAGTAACCCACAGCAACCATTCAGTGGTTGGCTTTCACTTTTGTAACTTCCCTATACCAACCTTTGCCTGAAAACTATATTTTACTGCTGCATGAAGGAAACTTTTCATGTAATAATAAATTGCAAAAGCAGGCTTTAGAAGTAGTCCACAGTCTCCAGTATGCAGTCTCCCAAGACCCGTTTTACAACAAGGAGCTGAAACAAAACACTAGGTCCGAGTCATTACATGCAAATGAATTGCACTGTGTTTTATAGCACTTGCACACACTTTATTACACCGCTATTGTGAATATTAGTGTCATAACAAACAATGGAATTCATTTACAATATAAGATTTAAATTAATCTTGGCAGTCATGGTAGTGTAAAACTGAACAATCAATAATATACCTCATACATGGGGGTATATAAAAAAGTCAAAAAAAGGATTTGACTAGTTAATGCTGGAGTAACACCCTATATTTGTATGTATAATTTTATTTATAAAGTGACACAAATTTACGCAGCACTGTACAATTCACAAATACAAATATAATAAAGACATCCCACTTACCGGTAGATTGTAAGCTCCTTGGGGCAGGGACCTCCAACCTCTTGTGTCAATCACAAACTAGCACTTAATTTGATGTATCCTTGTTATATTTTACTTGTATTGTTTAATGCACTTTTCTCTTGTTTGTATTGTACTTGTATCGCTGAATTGTACAGCGCTGCGTAAATTTGTGGCGCTTTATAAATAAAATTATACATACATACATGGGAAAAGTGCATCACACAATATCACAAGGATACAGGATAATATTTATCGATATTACAGTTTTCACCTATTTACAAAGCTGTTGAAAGCGAATTTTATCGCCCAGAATTGTTAGTCTACCTCAGGCTTGCATAAACCATTACTCTCTATGGAGATAGTCCTGTCACTTAGCCACAGTCAGAAAGGTGTAACCCTCTAAAAAAAGGATATCAACATTAATCTGTAATGGAAAATGAACTGCACCAAATATCGTATTTATATAACTAGATAATCAGTTATTCCCCAGAACATTATAAAATACAAATGCAAGTACCTACTATACACTGCAGTGTAAACATAATCCAGTCCAGTGGAACAAGCTTTGATTTCTTGCCTCTCTGACCTTGGTCCTGAAAGCATAGCCCATACACAGCACTTAACAAAGCTACTACTTTCACAGCTCATTACACATTATGTACCTAAGGTGACCGTCATGTGTAGTTTAATCAACCCCCAGAGGAACTATGGTTCGCTATTAACTCATTCTGGTGTCTGTGCCAGAAGGAGGGAATTGTTAGATATTTGCAATCTAACAATTTAAATTAAAATAACTATGCGCCACTATTAACTCTATCACTCCGTTCCAGGGCAGCATAGTGGCTCAGCGATTAGTGCTGCTGGTTTATAACACACGGGTCTAGTTCACTTTCACCTAGGTTGATCTGTGTCTTCCCACAGTTCAAAAACATATTAATAGGTTAATTGAATCCTGGCAAAATTGCTTGTAGCATCTGTGCTTGTGATAGGGAATTATATTATAGGCTTCACTGAAAAGCTAATGATTTAGTTAGTTGCAGACTAGCCAGTTATTGTCTAAATGCATATTTTAGTGATACTGATTTCAAAGCAGGGTAAACCTGAAGTAGTTAATTCATGTAAGCAATTGCTATTGTAGCTTTACATTGTACCATGCTGTGGCACAGTTTTTATACCATGAAATGTAATCTTGTGTGTTCCTCTATATACAACACCATGGGAGACAGTGCTAAATAAATCAATAATAAGCACTGTATATGTTAGTACAATGTGTACTGTACACTTTGAATTTAGGTATGGTTAGCTGTGTGCTTAGCTCCCTCTGGTGGTCACTGATGATATATTGTAGAATGAAATGAGTGAAAATAGTTTGGATGGGGTGGTTATCCAGCTCTGCATCAATGATCTTTTTAGGAAATTAAAGGTAAACTAAACCATTATTATGATCATGGTTCTTAATATATGTATGTGAACACAAAAAGTTACTGATAGTTGTAAGCTCTTAGTTACAATGCAAAAATGACTTGTATTGTTGATACTGTGATATTTCCCTATTGTAATTTCTCCTAAAAACATATTTACACCAGTTTGTCCAGTGTGTTTAGATCATGTAGGTATAATCTGCTCAGATATGTCTGGATTGTGCATTGTCTATTTAACTCGCTGAAGGTAAAATAACAATTCAGTCAGCACAGTTGATAATAAATAGTGAAATGGAAAGGTTCCTGCAATACCTTATTAAATATATTTTCTATAGTGTATGCAATATTTATCAACCATTTTTACTGCAAGCACGAATAACAGCATAAACATGTATTCTAAGCATATCTATTCAAAAATGATTAGGGATCCTTTAATAGAAAACGTCAATGGAAAAGCAGAGGCTTGAAGGCAGCACAAACACTCTATATATGGGGTCTATTCAATGAAGTTTTTTCTTAATGTGGGATAAAAACGATTAAAGCATCTTATTTAACATTAGCATGAATCAATCATTTATACTTATTTAAAGTGCACCTGCCACCTCAAAACACTAATACTAATTTAGGTTGTACTAATGAAATAAATGTTTCTGTAAATATATACGTATTTAAATAAATGTACCTTTATACAGTGTTTCTCTCTGTCATCTTCCCTGTCAGCCTGACTTTTCTTTCCTGGGTCGGGTGATGATGATTGACATTATAGCTCCTCCAATCAGATCCCTGCTAGATCGTGATTTAAGGGATCTGATTGGTGGAGCTCTAATGTCAATCATTATTTAGCCCTGTCCACCCAATTCAGGAAAGAAAAGTCGGGCTGACAGGGAAGATGACAGAGAGAAACACTGTATAAAGTTACATTTTTTAAATACATATATTTTTAGAGAAACATTTATTTCATTAGTACAACCTAAATTAGCATTAGTTTTGAGGTGACAGGTGCACTTTAATAACACATAATTATTATAAGATTGTACAAGTTTGTTAAAATCACCAGTGTGAAGTCACACTTTGTATAGGAATTGCCTCTGTGGGGGTTATTCACTAAAGTCCAAATTGTTGCGTATAGTTGCGAATTCACCAGATAAAGACAGTCGCAATAGGCTGCTACTGTCGCAGTCTGTCATCCTTATAATGAGAATAATAAAATCGCGATTGCGACAATATTCTCATTATAAAGACAACAGTACATCTGACTGACTATGCCCCACTACACATGCGACAGCGATCGCAGCAGTCCTCTTGTTTGACAAGTTTATTCTCTGTTTAGTCAACAGTGCGAAGTGAATTTGCTTCTATTTTGACAATGCGACTCGAATTGTAGCAAAGTGAATTCGACAGGTTGAATTCACCCTTTTGACAATGAGTCCCTAAATCTTTCTGAGGCTTTGGATCTTCTTTAAGCCACTGCCTAAATAATTTTACAGGCTTTAGCAAAAAAGACTTGGAGAGTAATGCATGGCAGGCCTTAGGCTGGGTCACAATAGCTGCTTTTCAGCTGAACTTTTTTTATTAGGCTCATTATTATTTATGGTGCAAAACACAATAGCCTGTGTGGATTATCCCACAGGAAACAATGAATGCTATTTTAACAACTCAGCTGAAAATCACCTAGTGTGACCCCAGCCTTAGAACCAGAGACACCCTGTGCGGACACAGAACAAGGTGCCCCCAGCACTCCTTGCAATGTTTTTACTGCTCTCCTCTGTGGCTCCAGCGGGCCCCATCATTTGACCTTTTTTTGACAGGTGGTACAATCCTAAGGCCGGGCACTGAACTGATGAGAGTTTACTTTGCACATTTTGTTTTATGCAAAAAAGAAAGGTATGGACATTTATTTAGAGAATATACAGGGACTTGAAAATCTCCCATTTTGTAAGACTATTAATAATATCATGGTCTTGATTACTCTGTTGTTTTTTTTCAGTCTCTCTCTCCAGTCTCTTTTCTCATAGGTGTAAACCTCACTCCCCCTCTCCCCCGGTGGAGAAGCTGGGTCACTGCATATTCAGTGCAGATATCTGCAAGCGAGCCAGACTGGTAACAGCTGCAGAAGCTATTAAATCCTAATGCACGTTCTCTTGGAAAGTTCTTGATGTTGGCCATGTGGAACAGCTGAGTAATGTCTAGTGCAAGATGCACTGGCAATGGATTCAGGAGGCACAGCTGCCAACCAGCTGAAGCTACTGTAAGCCACTTTCCTCTGAGTGCAGAGAAGGAAGCTATGTACCGGTTCATGTACCACTTAATTCCATTAACCCCATTCCCAGCACAGGTTTTCTGTCTGGAGCACAAGGTCAGGTCCACTATGCAGAAGTGATATAAAAAGACCATAAGATTCATTTTTAATCTTTTTTTTTTTTTTGCCGTCTTGTTTTTCTCCAATTTATCAAAGATCAAAAAGAAAAGTCACATCACTAACAAAGGAGAATGAAAATTGCCTATTTTGATCATTTCCATATGTGTTTTTTCCATCTATTTTGCTTTTTAATTCTTTCATTTTTTTTCTTTTTTCCAGTTTCGAGTTCATTTGAGTAATTTCAGACCCTTAAGCTATGGGAAACAATGGATTGTGCCAGGTTTGTGGAAATGAACCTGGACATATTTCATGATGATGGTAGTAAATCCTACTGCGTGAAAACCATGCAGGAATTCTCTAACATTAAAAGTATGCGTGAGATAGCAGATAATGAAGAGCACACGGGAGGAATCTTAATTACCATTATCATTTCATTTTTAAAATATAGAATTTAATATGACTTTTTTTTCTGTAAAAAGCTAATTATTAGAACATGTATGTAAATCTAACAAATTAAAAAAATATACTATATATTCCCCTTCAATTTACCATCTATTTATCTGCTCATCCTGGCACTCCCATGATTCTCTATTGAGCGCTGCAGCAGTATCCTACCCCTGACTTGCTATTGTTTGTTTGTTATTTCCTCTTTAACTCTGTGGTTATAGTTTCCTCTTAAATTCTTGGATTTATTGACAGGTCCATTTAATGACTGTCCAGCAGAGATTGACAAGACTTTCTTTTTAAAGACTGAAATACATTTTGAGCCACTAGGGGTCCGACAAGTGGAAGGATCAGTACAAGTATTGTAGCGGCCATTTAAAAGAACAGTAACACTAAAAATGTAATTAAAATGCATTTATAGTTACTTTATATTCAGTCTATGCTTCCTAAAAAAAATTAAACAAAATGAAATAGTCATACAGTAAAGAAGGGGTCAACAACCTATGGCTCTCGAGCCAGATGTGGCTCTTTTGAAGGCTAAATCTGGCTCTTTGACTGTAACGAGCGGTGCTCACATGCAAGCAATTACAGTCTGCTGGCGAATCACCGGCAAGCACTGTAGAGACAAAGCTCTCTCAGTGCTTCTGGTTTGCTAGCCAATCCGGAGCTGCTGACATCACCGCGCTTCCGAGTTGCTAGCAAATCCGGAGCCGCTGACTTCAACTATGTGATATCACATATGATGTCAGCGGCTTCAGATTCAAAAGGGCTGAGCAGAGCCACACTATATGGCTCTCTCAGCCAAAAAGATTGCCGACCCCTGCAGTAAAGGATAGTATAAATAAATAACACAATAGATGAGGTTAATTTTCTTTAAGTAAAATTGTGTAGATTTAGAAAACAGAGGCAGGTAGAATAATATTAATATTGGGTAAATTCCTGAAACATTCAGTCCAGAAGACCGACAAAATTACATTAAAGAGCTGCAACAAGATGATTAATTGATCGCATAGATACTGTAGGTTAACTAAGTCTAAAATGGCTTCCCCATCTGCCCCAAGAGATACATTAGCTTGACTGCATTTCTTCCATATTAAAGGAATGATACAAAAAGGAGTGCGTGCCAATAATGACAAACCAGACCAATACAAGCATGTGCAAGCATTTACTGATCTCTCCCCCTCTCTTCTAATGCTTGCAAAATGCTGGGAATTTGCAAATCATTTTTTCTACTTTCCCACTAGACCTGTGCTAACAAACCCATCTCTATTTCATGATGGGACTGGATCTCACCAGGGTTTATAGAGTTCTATAACAAGACAAGAGAATTCATCCTTTAGTCAATAAGGGCCAAAGAGTAAGCTAGAAACTCATTAAACATCGCATTACAACAATACTGAGACCCCTTATACCCTACAAAATGGGGGCTTACTTACCATTTATTAAGACCTGCCTAAACTTTAAATAATTAGCACAGAATTGCAGAGTAGTCAGTGATATCCAAAGAGAAATTGAATTCCCTTGTTGGCATGTCCTCACAAATGAAGACACAATCAAACAACATTTTTATTGCCAATTTTTGCTAACTGGACAATTGTGCTTATGAGTTTATGTGCTTCTGAAAAATATTGTCAGTGAGGTTCCCCTTCCATTTCTAAGTGAGAATTCAACAGTTGAAGTGAATTTCCATGACTTCAGATCGCTGAGCTCTAATAGTTGCTAATTTTTTTGCGAATAAGTGAACAGTGTGAGATGCGGTTTCTGGTCAGTTGAACAGAAGGAGCCCTGCCATCAACCTCCTAGTTCACATTCATCTGGTGAAGTAAAACTGGTGACTTAGACACAGTACTCCTTGCGCTTGATGAATAGGTGACGTACCTATGCACGCGCATGCAAAGTGATGCAAAGAGTTCTGGAGGTCTGCAAACATCATTGTCATCTGCACTGGCTGCAAATTCGCTACATGGCAGAGTTTGATGAATTCATGAAGATCGGAAAGTGGCGAATGTGCAAATTTCTGACCTATAATGAATAAGCCCCTTAGAGCCTCATTAACTAAAGTCCGAATAGTCATATAGAGCTGTAAATTCGCATTTTTTCTTCACTTCCTCATGTTTACTTATTGAGCAAAGTCTGCGACTAATTCGGCTGACTAAACAAGTTACAAACTTATGTAGCTCATCGCATCATTTTGCGCGCACATGCACAGGAATTTCTACTATTGATTAAGTGGAGGAGTGGTGCGAAGGTACAAATTTGACTAGGTGATCTGCTCCGAATTCACCTGAATTGAGGGGTTGATGACAGGGCTCCAGTATTGCGTAAGGCGACAATCATTCAAAAATGATAATGGCAACTGCAACTAAATAACAACATGACTTAGGGACAAAGTGACATAGAAATAGAATATACACAGATTACAGTTAGTGGGATATGATAAGACTGACATCACTGCCCTTCACTTGTCAAATTCACCTCACTCCACATGACTTCAATCCTCCTGACTATGCTGCACTATGCATCCGACATCATTTTCTGCTTTCCACCTGTTCGACAAGTGTATGCTCCACTTGGTCAGTAGTAAGCAGTGAATTTGTAAATATTTTGGCGACTCAGATTGTAGCGAAGTGAATTCAACAGGTGAATTTGCACTTTATTCAAGAAGGCTCTTAGGGGGTTATTCACTAAAGTGCGAATTCGACTGTCAAAATCTCAAACAGCGGATTCCCATAGCGAATCCATGACCGTGAGAATTTTTAAAGTTGCAACAATTTTCCATAGTATGGTCGGGACTGTGACAATATTCTCATTATAAAGACGCGACAGTAGCAGCCTATTGCAACTCTCTTTAGCTGGCAAATTCACACCTATATGCAAAAAATCAGAATTTAGTGAATAACCTCCTTAGACTTTTATAAATATCCCCTATGTTACCAACATAATACACTTCACCACCAGTAATAAACTCAAAGGAGACAAAATTAGCTACAATTTAGTACTAAAGTACTAACATTTTAGAGGAACTTTGAACAGATTGTGACCATCGAATGATCCCTGACTCTAATGTTTATTTGGGTCTATGGATTATAAGCAGGAAGAGGAAATGTAAAGGATGTTTGTAGTATTCAGCATCTCAAATCCTTAATACCGGTTTAAGTGGCTTTACGTAAAGTAGGATATTCTGTCACTGCAGATAAATGATTAAAGACAAGACAGCAGTGCTACTGTGGTTGTGGCGGCAGATCTGTTATTGCTCCTGCATACATTAAAAGGAGCAGTAAAATTAAAAAGAACACTATTATCTATTCTTGTGTAATGTGCAGCAGTGCTAAAAATGTAGGGTGCAGGCAGGAATCCAGGAATATGCAGTGAATGCAGGAAGATCATGCAGCCATAAAGTACAGCTATAGGCAGGACCGGCCCTCCCATTAGGCCACATAGGCAGATGCTAGGGGTGCTGGGTGTCCAGCATGCATTTTTTTTTTTACTACCAACGGCGCTGTTGGAGGTGAGTGGGGAGCATGGGGCACAGGGCAAGGGGGGGGCAATGCGG
>WMED01014218.1:0-14106 GCA_019650415.1 Pipa parva | reverse complement strand
CTGTTTTTATTTACTATTTACACAACGTGCCAACTTTTCTGATTTTGGGGTTTGTACATTGAGCAGCGGACAGCATCAGATACAGTTGTATGTATAGCGTGACGTAGTCAGTCGCACAAAAGTAGGCTGAAAAGTCATACGGATTGTGAAGCAAATTCAACAAGTGAAGGGCAGTGACGTCAGTCTCAACATATCCCACTAACTATATAAGTGAAAAATATATATTTTTATATGTCACCTTGTGCCTAGTTCATGTTTAATAGTAGACTAAGTTGGTCGCAGTCACCATTGTTACTTTTGAATGAATAGTTGCCTTATGTAATGCTGAAGCTCTGCCATCAACCCCTAATTTGCCACTCTGATCTGGCGAAGGCAAACAGGTGAATTCACAGCAGTGCGCCTTGCAGAATCCACTCCTTCGACAGACTCCGTGCATGCTGAATAGTTGAATTACCTGTGCACGCGCACGCAAAGCGATGAGAAGAGCTCCATAAGTCCACAACTGGAGTAAGTATCAGAATTGATTGCGAATTCATCACATTGCAGAGTTTGTTCAATAAGCGGGGTTGGAGAAGCCACGAAAGGATGTGAATACGGGCATTTACGCAACAGTTCAGACTTTAATGAATAACCCCCTTGAGTCTTTAATGTGTAGTTTTCATGAAAGTATAAATGTATAGATGCCATCTTGCTTTGGGTTACCCGACAACCTGCTATAATAAACCCAATTAAACAATGTCAACTACCAGTCAGACAAGTATGTAGACATACAGTGGTTGGATGTGGATGATGCAAGCTGAAAGCTACAAAAGCTAAAAGGTTTCAGGTTTAGCAGGATGCATTGCTGCCACAGGTTACCAGGAATTTCTGGAAATTGCAGTTGAATGACACGCGAGGAGAGAAGGCAGGTTGGACGTGCAATGCTGCCACAGGTGACCTGGGATTTCTGGGAGTTGCAGTTGAATGACATGCGAGGAGAGAATGCAGGTTGGACGTGCAATGCTGCCACAGGTGACCTGGGATTTCTGGGAGTTGCAGTTGAATGACATGCGAGGAGAGAATGCAGGTTGGATGTGCAATGCTGCCACAGGTGACCTGGGATTTCTGGGAGTTTCAGTTGAATGACATGCGAGGAGAGAATGCAGGTTGGACGTGTTTGCTCCATTACATCATCCACTGTTATAGTTTTCAGTTCAACTAATTTTTCTCAAAACTGTAAAACCAAACCACTTGCTCTGTGCATCTGGGCTCCTTTGTGACAAAGCTGATACACAGTGGTGTCATGTACAACTAAAAGAGAGCCTCAAGCCAGGTTTCTTTCTTTTTTCTTTTTTTTTTTTTTTTTTTATTGACAATAAGATCAGTTTTACACATAGTGGTTACTAAAATGTTCAATTTGTGTACAGCACAGCTGTATCTAACAGCGCATCTTGCATATAATCCCAAATCCAAAGAACTATGAAAAATTTAAAGGAACGCCAATTGCACCAATTCCTGCAGATTGTGAACCATTGTGAGTTGTAATTTCCACATGATATAAATTCTAAAAATTGCCGCTGCAGAATTGCACCAAAACTGCAGTAAAATCACTAGTGTATATTGGAGTTTTAACAACTGCTCAGTTGCTCATTGCTAACACTTGGCATTGTCCAAGAGCCCAACCTTCAGCAGCACTTTAGTAACACTGCACATGGCTGATTAGCCCAACTAAATACTGCTCAGAATCTCATGAATAACACTGTGCCCTTTCCGAATATACAGGACAATACTCTGGAGTCTTCTTCTGTTTAGGTTTCGTTTTTTTTGATAAATGGGGTTTGTAAGAACATTGTACCTGAAATGCTTTGATATACTGATCCACCTGTTCTTAGGGGCTGAAGCATCAGTATCAGAGTTGCAGAAATCAGGATTTCATAGGGCCTGTCTGCTCTAAAAGGCGCCTGTAGTCCTTGACAACAATGGCTGCCCCCCTTACACCCTGCTTCTGTCATCTCTGGTATCTCTGCTTGTAGGGACCAATGAGTATCTGCAGACACCTCTGCCTGCCCTGAGTTTCTGCCTAATTCTTAGAAAACGTTTTTAAAGCAAAGCCATGGTGTGTACCTACACTTCCCTTTTACACATTAATTCCCAAAGTTTCACAGGTGTGAAGAAACGGTCGTTATAGCAATAAATTGGTCACTGCTGTGAGTTGAACACAGCCCCACTGCTATTTTATCATTTCTCTTTTGCCTTTTTCTACCCTTCAATAACCTTTTAAACTTAGAACAAAGATGCTTCACATCCCAGACATTGATCATTACATTTTCTGTTCAAATATGAACCACCTTGAAATCGTTTTAACCTAGCAGTCATAGGAGGTTTGAAATTTCTGTAGGTTTGTGAAGAACTCTGGGACTCAGTGCTTATGTAAAATGCTTTTTAGGTACTGGTGGCTCATGGACCTTACCAATTCTAATCCCTACCCATAACACTTGATGAGGTCCCTATGGGGCCAACATAAAAGTCCCTTTTTTTTAACGAATTTGTCAGTATGCCAAATAAAAGGTACCAGTAATGGGAAGCAGACAACTGACTCAGTGAGTTTCATAATATCTCACTGACTCTAATGTTGAAAAAATGCATAAATCATGGCTGCTGCATCTAAAACACCAATGCAAATGTTAGTTTATTTGCTAAATTCAAAGTTGCAGTTGATCGCAAGACCTGAAAGGCTTGGCTGGCATTGAACCAACATCTGAAATATGAATCTTTATACCTTAAGCATTTGCAGAAATTCATAACATGCTATTTTGGAACATATTTGTCCTTCAGACAAACAATGGTAATGGTTGGATCTCAGTTTCTAACAAAGTTCAGAGTGCATTTTAAAATAGCAGTTAATCCCTGAATGGTTAATTATAAAGAAGTCTCATTCTTGTTTTCACTAAGCTGTAAATGCACATAATTGCTGTACCCAATGGGGATAAATAACTATGTGGTTTTTATTTACTGAAGTTAAGTCTTTGTTTTCTACTTATTATTCTGCACCACTTCTAATATGTCAAGGGAAATCTGTGGCACAACTAATTTTATACTTCTCCAAATCTAATCCCTAAAGGAACGCTATAATCAAAAAAATACTGTTTTATTTATTCTCCAAATGCAATACTTTTATAAAAGCTTCAAAAAGTAGACACAAAATGACTTTCATAAGTCTTACAGACTTTAAATTCACAGTTGTAGTCAATAAAATTAATAAATAGTTCTAAGAATAATGAAACCTAATAATGAATAATGAAACCTAACTCTGGTAGTTTCAGTTACAATATTGATATTGATTGAGTGGAACCCAGGCTCAGGAGGTTATAAATACTTAAAGGGGAACTATAGTCAAAATACATCTTTACATATGCAGTGCTATACCTCAGTGAGAAGTGTTTCTCCCCAGTAGTTGTTTCATGTAACGCAGAATTTGCAGCACTGATAAACTTCTGCACCAGGAAATGTGTGCGTGTGTGATGTGTACTGGCCAGTTTTCCATGAAAAGGTACCCTACTTACTACTTAGCACATGAGCACAAGTTATCTTTCCCTATGTAATCACGTAAACAAGCTTAATTTATTAAAATGTCACCACACTGCTTAACCAATAGCAGCCAGGCAGCTTTTTCTTCTTGTGTTGCCTGACATGCAGAACAGAAAGAGGATGGGGAGCGGTGGGAGGAAAATGTCAGCTCTCAGGAAAAACTAATTAAGGGAAACAAACTGCTAGTATTAATTCTTCCCTAAACATTTTTTTTAACTACAGTATTTTCCGGACTATAAGGCGCACCGGACTATAAGGCGCACTTTCTA
The DNA here is from genome assembly GCA_019650415.1 of Pipa parva. Classification (NCBI taxonomy): domain Eukaryota; kingdom Metazoa; phylum Chordata; class Amphibia; order Anura; family Pipidae; genus Pipa; species Pipa parva. The sequence goes on along the minus strand of WMED01014218.1, from coordinate 10,270 downwards.
TGAGCACCTTCTATGCAATCTTGGTTCATATATAAGGCGCACCGGTCTATAAGGCACAGCACATTACCAGTAAATAAACCATAGCTCAGACTGCAAGTCAAATTTTATTCAACTTACATCGGATTCATATATAAGGCGCACCGGACTATAAGGCGCACTTTCTATTTCTGAGAAATTCTCAGCATTTTAAGTGCGCCTTATAGTCCGGAAAATACTGTATTCGTGTCAGCAATTGGCTTAGTATAAAGGAGTTTTATATGCATGTATACAGTTCTATCAGCACTATAGTGCCCCTTTAAACTGTTATCCAAATAACATAGTAAACGTTTAAAGAATTATTTCTCTAAAATACTTTAGTTTTTTTTTTAATTTTTATATGCATTTTTAGGAGGTAGAGCTGTACTCAAAGAGGAGTGTCATTAGCACCAAACTTACTCATTACAAACAGGGAGGCTTATCCAATCAGAATCCTTTCTACTTATCCTCTGTCGTGTACCAATACATAAGCCTTTTGTTTACGCCAATCAAGGATGGGTGAGAAATTCTGCCTCCTCTCAAATAAACATAAAACAGCAGGGACCAGGCAGTAGGCAGGGTTAAGTAGAATGGATAAAACTTGGAATTTGTTGTATTTACTTCCTCAGTGTCAAGTTTATGTACTGAGCAACCAGTTTTGGACAGGGGTTAAAAAGGAAAAAAAAATCCTTTTAAAGTATGGTGAAACTTGGGAGTAAATGAACAATCATTATCACTAAGGTAACTATCAATATGGGTAAAAAGGCCTCTAAAATACCTATACCTGATAACTTACAGTGATAACCCAGAACAGTAATGGCTAGCCTATGACACGTTTCAGATTTGACACGCCGAGACGTTTGTGCTGACACGCTTCATGGCTCCATTTTTGTCGCACTCTCATGTGGTCCCATAGCAAATTTGCAACCGCGATAATTTCTCATAGAAAAATCTGTGACCGCAACAATTTCCCCATAGCAAAGTCAGCGACCGTGACAATTTCCCATAGCAAAGTCAGCGACCGTGACAATTTCCTACAGCATTACTGCGACAATTTTTTCCATGTCAAAACTGCGACAAATTCCCATTGTAATTACGCCACAATTTTCCAATGTAAATCCGCTACAATTTTCCTATCATAAATTCACTGACCTAGAATTTATTATAAAAAAAAAATGAACAGGAATGGGAAGTGCTAGAAATTTTTACACAAACCAATCATTAATTTAATAAAAGGACACAAATGTGAATTGCTAACATTTTTAGGATAAACTGCTTCTCAAATTCCTGCCATATATTTTAATTCTTAAAATAGATCTTAACAGTGGTGAAAATTTGACACATGTGTATATATATATATATATATATATATATATTGTGCTTCTTCTTAATCAATTTAGTCCCATCCACCATAGATTAAAAAGGTGGTATAGCATTTTGACAGCACCTCTACATAGCTAGCAAAATTACCCATCAGCTTTCAAGTTACCTTGACTGCAAAGTTGTTAAAGGGATACTAAAGCCTGTAAAAAAACAGCTTTTTATTTACTGACCACTTAGTATTAAGTGTAACAGTTGTTAAAATTAGAGGTTTGGGTTTACTGATTTTGCAAAATATTCACAGCAATTGTAGAAAAACAAGCACTTGGAGAACTGGCTATCTGCTAATCCTAGCCTCTCCCCCTTAGTCAAGGGCTAAACACACCAACTGATCCTGAAACTAATTAAAATTCATTTTCGCTTGCTTCTAAAAACTTAGTTGACTCTGAGAGACTGAAATACTGCAGAAAAGCAGCCTAAAAGAGTTCAGAGTCAAAAGTTGCTTAGTAATCTAAGGGGGTAATTCAGCAAGGTGCGAACTCACCTTGCGATGCTTCGCTTCAGCTCGCATAGACTGTTATGCGCTCTCTGATGTCCTGCACACAGACATCAGCGAACGCTTTAAAGGGATTCCAGTCTCGGCGAGACCACTCGAGTCGCACCTTGCTGAATTACCCCCTAAATGTTGCACACAAGTATCAATTTATGCAGACAATTTCCCAAGAGGAAGAGGAATAGGAAGCACTAGGATTAGCTGAGAGACTCTGCTCCAAGTGCTTGTTTTTTCTTCTATTGCTATGCTTATTCTGCAAAATGGTTAGGTCTAAATTTGTCATTTTAACAATTGTTGTACTTAAAACTAGCCAATAAATATAAAGCTATTTTTTTTTACAGGCTTTAGTGTCCCTTTAACCTTTTTGTTCTACATAATGGAAAGTAAAAAAAAAAATCCTAATCACAAAATAATCTGCGTCCAAGTTAGTCACCTACAACAACCATCACAGAATAGCTAAACTGCCTAAGGTATTTAGTTTGTAGAAATGTGATTTATGTGTGCATTTCATTATTTATAGCAGTTATAACAAGTTAACTGTGAGGTTTGCATACTACTTTTACTTTATTCCGAAACCTTAGAAAATATTCTGCAGTTAAAGTTTCTTGGGCCAAAAACGGTACTGACTGTGACATATGTGGCATTGTTTTAATAGGACTTTTAGACACAACATTGCTTGGAAAAACATCATTTTACTATAACAAAAAAGCCAAAATGTAAAAAAATTACATTTTGTTTTTAATCTCACCCAAAATAATTAATAAACCAAAAACTTACTCTGCATGTGAAAAATCTAAACTCTGCTGAAAAGAACATTATAATCATTTTTCTGAAAGTCACTTTGGTTTCCCTGCAAAAAATTAAAAATGCTTGGAAAATGAAATGCAAGTAAGCTAACACTGATCAGAGCCTTATTTACTAAAGTTGGAATAGTTGCGTCTGAATTCGCATCTATTTTCCATTTCCACTTATTGAGCAAGCTCTGAGAATCGGTGAATAAGCAAGCAATTCAGGCTACTATGATAGTTGCGATCTTACTGAGCTCTTCGCATCACTTTTGCAGGCACTTCTACTATTGACTAAGCGGAGGAGTGTGTCGACTTTGCCACTTCAGACTGGTGAATTGGGGGTTTGATGACAGAGCTCCAGAGTTGAGCAAGGCAACTATTTTTTCAAAAGTGACAATGGCGAGTTCAACTAGATTACAACATGACCTAGGGACAAGGTGACAGAAATAGAACATTCACAGAATACAGTTAGTGGAATATGTTGAGACTGACGTCACTGCACTTCGTCAAATTTACTTCACTCCACATGACTTCTCATCCTACTTCTATCTGACAGACTATGCCACATTACGCATCTGACAGTGATTGCCACTGTCGCCTGTTCGACAAGTGAATTCTCCGATAAGTCAATAGTGAGAAGTGAATTCAAATCTATTTTTGCAATATGATTCAAATTGTAGTCAAGTGAATTTGACAGGTGAATTCACCCTTTAGTCAATAACGCGCTGAATTTTACAAAAACTAGAAAAAAAATAAGGTAGCACCCTAGAAAGTAATGAGGGAATAGCATGGAAAACTAAACAAAATGCTTTGTTCAGGGATACATATCAAAATATCAAAAAGTATAGTTCCCCTTTAAATGTGGGGGGTGGGGTTAAAAGATTGTGCCCAACCAATGTTTAATAAAGGCACAAGAGTTGAGCCTATTTTCCTATGAAAATTGATGCAAGTAGTTATAATTATGTTGAAGGACATCATTATGCAGCTCTATCAATACTGTATATGTAACACTTGACAGTGTACTCTGTCCTTCAGCTGAACAGCATCCTGTATGAGTTTGCCCAGGTCTGTGTCATTTTAGAGACTAGTTTGGCTTGGGGCCTGTAGAAGTATTTACCAAATGGAATTTAGGAGGTTGTCTGAGACAGAGTGTTGGCTTTGGGCCCTATCCCTCAGCTTGTCACTAGAAACGGATAATAAACAAGCCACAGGAAAGAAAGAAAGGTCATCTACAAACACTCACAGACCTCTTGCAGAGACCAAACACTTTTTTTTTTCTTAATAGCCAAGGAAATGTATCTAGTAAAATGACCACGGACTAAACCTCGGGCTGGAAAATGGAATTGCTTTAGTAAAAGATTGAGAGATTTGTCTAATGATGAAAGTTCAAGGCGGCTCTTGGATGAGGACGTACAAATAGTAATATGGATGTGTAGTTTATTCACAGCCCTAGGACAAAATTCCACAGGTGCCTGTGACTCACTCTGAATTACCGGCGATGAGCCAGTGTTTTTCCAAAAACAGGTTACAAACGTCTCATTCTGTCACACTGCCCTTTAAAGGGATACTTTAGATAAAAGATGATGCCCTTACATGACCTGAAACTCATTCACACACTACTGTCCCCAACCCTATCAATGTCTCGCTACTGACCACTTGTGCCCACAAATAATGTGCAAATATCTATGAGTTTACCCTTTAATAGAACCATAAGGAATAACTGATGATTTGATTAAAATAACCAAAAATTCCCAATTGCTTTCATAACTCCGGGCAGTTTAGAAGGTCAGACTACGACACTTCTTTCTGGCATTTAATAAAATGAATAGCATTTCGGCAAATCTTAGGTCAGAATTTTTCATATTTTGAAAGAAAAAAAGAAACAGTTATAATAAACTTATATCCATATAAATTTCCTTTCATTTTTAACACAGGCTTCAAAAATAGATTTTTTTATGTTGATGTAGTAAAATGTCCTAAGATGGTCTGGGAAATATTATAATATTTGATCAATAATGAAAGAAAATAAACATTTTCCTTTGATGTAAGTCCAGGTAATATTGCAGGGCTTTAAAGGGGAAGTATTGTTTTACAAAAACCCTAGCTGATGGTGTACTGCTGCTAGTTCAGCATTCATCTCATGATTGACAACACACACATACCCAGGAAGTAACCTGCTATGGGGAAGGTATTTATCTCATGATCCCAGGATGTGGATCATGAGATGAAAGCTGATCTATACTGCTGCTGAAAATGTTCAGCTAGGGTTTTTTTTAAAAAAAACAATAGTGCTCCTTTAACAAATAAGTCATTTATTTGTAAAAAAATACAATTTAATTTCTGACACATCCATAAATTATATGATACTACTTTTTGTGACCCAAGTTTTAATAAAACTGCTTTTTAAATGACAGATTTTTTTGCATTTGTACGGGTAGGTACCTTATTACAAGCACTTTACTGAAAAGCTTATCGAACTGCACTAAGACCAGGGTCACACTGACTACTGTATAGCTAAACTGGATAAATAGTATCTATTGTTTCGATTGGGATTATTCCCACAGGCTATTTTGTGTTGTACCACAGACAATAATAACCCTAATTAACACCAGCTCAGCTACAAAGTAGTTAGTAAGGCCCTGGCCTAATAGAACCACAGTTTGCCGCATGCTTTGTCTTTCTGTTATTAAAATAGTTGGCTTATTCAAGAAAGTCTGAACAGTAGTGTTAGTGAGTAGAAATATGGGAATATAGAAAGGATGTATCATTGACTTGATACAGTTAGTGGGACATTGTGAGGATGAGATCGCTGCACTTCACTGGTGGAATTAGCATCACTGTGCACCTCCTACTGTTTGATTGACTACTCCGCTCTACACAAGAAACTGCCTGCATCTTTGGTAAGTTTTTTTACCTAATCAAATAGTATTTATTTTTGAAGCCGCAAATAAAAACATATTACACAGAACACTTTTTGGGCACATTTACTAAAGCGGCAAACCATATTATTGACGATTTTGACCATTTTTGCTTCATTTCGATGGTAGCAATCTATCAAGTTGCGATTTTTACTTTATCGCAGTAAAGTAACACGTTAAATATAGTGATATTGATATTGTTTAATGCTGTATATATCAATGATGGATTAAACAGTTTATTTAAATGTTAACATATCGATATAGTTTTATACGACATTTCAAAAAGCAGAACTCTGGAACTAAAATCACACTCAGTGGCCGCTTTAGTAAATATTAATGGGATAAAATCATAAATAAAAGTATCAGTATTTTAATCAATAGTATCGATCTGGCGGTAAGGATATACAATGAAAACCAGTGACGGAAAACTACAAAGATACATAGCAAATGGGAGAAGAGGTTGAAATTGGTAAAAAAACACAATTTACTATTCGATTTACAAATGAAAATCAGTTTGACTTTAGTAAATATGTCCCAAATTAATGAGTTGTTCTGTACATGGTTTTTTGTGTCAAAAACATTGCATGTCTTGGTATTTACTTGCATTTTACTGCTGCCAGTACCATTTGAAAATAAGCCCAGTGCCATTTTTTAGCAGTAAACCATCCACAGGCCTATTTCCGCAAACATTATTCTAATTAAAAACTAATAAACACTCCACTCCAAACACTCTTCATAATGACAGTAGATTCCCTTGAAGAATGGATTTCCCTTGTTTGTTAAAGGATCAGTGACACAATAGCACAAAATACTATTTGGATTTGATTGGCAGTTATTAAGTTCCATTCATAAATGTCAATGCTTTTTGTCTGCATTCATCTTTACTGATAGCAGTCATGCTGTATGTTTTTGTTCAACAGACCTCAACCAGTCCATTTGTTTTCTCTGGTGCTTTAGATAGCACAAATTAATGTGGTGCCCCCAAAAGCCCAATTTTGAAAGCTAAATATCATACTATATAAATACAATATAGAGTTTTTTTTAGAGGGACAATGTGAACATATGTAGTAAATATGTATACAATTGAGACATTTTCATTATATGGTATTACTCTCCTTTTATTATCTTTATAAAGTTAAAAGTAATAGAAACTCACCTGCGCAGCCAACTCTAAATAGGTTTAAAGATGCCTCAACTGATGTTTCATCCACTGATTTTATTCCTCTCAGTACAAATCTCACCAATGAAGTCTTTAGGCTCTCCGGTAAAAAGGAAAGCAGATAGAGAGGCATATAGAATATGTATCGTAGGCTGCAAAGTAAAGGTGTCATTATTTTTCCTTGTGGAGACTGGGCCATTCTTTCAATTGTCGGAAAGAGAAAAATCGACCGCAGGATCTGGAAAATCATAGAAATAAAACCAATGATTACCATGTACTCACTGGATTCATCTGCTAATCTATGACATCAAAAACCTGCAATGCAACAATGTATGTATGTACGTATAATTTTATTTATAAAGCGCCACAAATTTACGCAGCTCTGCATAGTTCAGCAATACAAGTATAATACAGACATGGTGTCATGGTCAGCGTTAACTGCCAAGACTGCCGCTTACCTATGACAGTGGCTCATGCGCGATCCACTCCTGGGCGCATGAGCCGCATCTCTGCGGCCTTTTTATACTACCGGCAGCGTGCTCGCTGCCAGTGCACTCCCTTCTGACACTGTACATGTCAGGAGCGCTCCCGCTGCTCTGTTATGCAGCGGGAGATTTAAAAGCGGGATAGTTTGGGCACTCGGTGCCTAAGCTTCCAGCTAATACAGACTCCTTGCTGTTCCAGTTTCAGCATTTCCTTTTGCCTTCCTGTTGTTCCTGGTAATACTATTAAAGTGTCAGCTTCTCTGGTGATCATCGTTATTAAAGTGACAGTACTCCATTAGTGCCTCGCTGATTTCAAGTCTGGTTCTCTCTCTGTGCTAGCTACCACCCTCAAGGGGTACACGACCTGGGGGTCTCTTGCAGCAAAGCCCAGTACCTCCTTGTGGAGGTTTAAGGTGAAGACCAAGGGCTTCACAGTGTACCTACGCCAAACCCCATGTTTTTATAGAGGGTTCACTTTCTTCCCGTGACAAATGGGAAAAGTGCATTTAACAATACAAGTATAATATCACAGCTAAACTTCAATTTAAGTGCCAGGTTGCGGTTGACACAAGAGGATGGAGGTCCCTGCCCTGTAGAGCTTACAGTCTAAATGGAAGGAAGACTTGCATACACAGATAGAAGGGTAATAACAGCTGTAATATTGTTTTGAAACACATAAATAAATAAATACAAATGTTAAGCATAAATAACTAATTAAGGATTAAACAAAATAAATATATAAAAATCAGTGAGATAAATATCAGTTTCGGTCCTTATTTGAATTCAAGTTTTGCTAATGTTCTAGGAACCTTAAAGAAGAACAATTGCTCATTATGCCTAGAAGAGATTGTTAATTATACAAGCTAATTATATTTACAGATCACCTTTTTTGCTCTGTCGCTGACTCAAGATTTGACAGATTATCATTTTGCCTGTTCTAGAACTGTCATTCTCTTCACTTCCTCTTCAACATCACTGATATTTTCTTCTGCTCAAACTGCCTCTATGCACGGTCAAACTGCTTCTGCATACACAGAACAAATAAACAGTGATGTTGAAGAGGAAGCATGAACCTGAAGAGGATTGTGACACTAAAAAAGAAAAAAATGAAGATTGGTGAAAACTTGAAGCAGGAGTCAGCGCTGGTGCGAAGGAGGCGATTGGTAAATATAATCAGAGGTGAGTAGAGTATTCAAAAATTTTACTCAAGTAAAAGTATTGTTACTTGAACCAGATATTACTCAAGTAAGAGTAGAGAGTATGCATCCAAAATTTTACTTGAGTAAAAGTAAAAAAAGTACTTTGATTATAATCTACTTAAGTAGTGAGTAAATGCCGAGTAAAATTAAATCAACAAAAATAAACAGTCTACAAAAAAAAAACAAACAAACTAACAATCTAATTCCAAAGAAACAATCTATCACATAGTGATCACAAATAAAAGCATTTAAAACAAACAACAATCATTAAGAAAATTAACTAAAAACAAACAATTAATAAAACAAACATTTTCATTAAAAGAGCTTTGTATTCACTTACATACTCATCTGCTCCTGAAGTCTTCTCTTCTGCCCATGATGTAGTCCTGTATAGGGTAAGTTGTCTGCGATGCCCTGGCTCCTCAGCTTCATCCACAGTCTTCATCCGGCGTAATCCAAGTGAAGTCTTCTTTCTTGATCCGGAGCCGCCACTGCCCACTGCCGCTGAAAACAAAAAACGCTGCAGGTCCATCTTCTGTCTTCTCATCGCTGGCACTGTGCTTCTTGCCGTGCTCCTCAGCTATTTATAGGGTTCCCAGGGACCTTATTTATAGCCCAAGACTGGACCTGTGAGGGAACTGCAGGAATTTCTCTTCTTTATATACCATATGCCTGTTGCTACATAATTATTTCCATAGCGCTAGTATTACAGTAGCGCTATGGAAATAATTGGGTTTTTGAATCATTAACCACTTGCTTGCCGGTTAATGATTTCTAATGTATTTAAAGGCAGTATAGGGATTTATGTAGTCGGTCATGATTGTTTATACATTGTTGCAGTTAGTGTCTGTTTTTGGATATTTTGTTTTTTTATGTAGCTGTGTTAGTTTAAAGTCGTGACTGTGAAAATACTCACATTATAGTGGAGTAACACAGCATGTAACTGAGTAAAAGTAGAGTTACTCTCACCACAGATTTTCCAAAGTAAAAGTCATTCACATTTAGGGGGTAATTCATCAAGCAGCGAAGTGAGCTACGATCCGTTCGGCTCACTTCGCTAATAGTAGTATGCGCATGCTGATGTCCTGTACGCGGACATCAGCATGCACATTAAAGGGATTCCCGTCTCGGTGAGAACAAAAGAGTTGCCTCGCCGAGATGGGAATCCCTTTAATGCGCATGCTGATGTCCGCGTACAGGACATCAGCATACGCATACTACTATTAGCGAAGTGAGCCGAACGGATCGTAGGTCACTTCGCTGCTTGATGAATTACCCCTAAATGTGAACGACTTTTACTTTTGAAAATCTGTGGTGAGAGTAACTCTACTTTTACTCAGTTACATGTTCACTTCGCTGCCTGATGAATTTCCCCATTTGACTACTCTCAGGAGTAACATTTTTCCAAAAAACTACTTGAGTAAATGTAACTGAGTAAAAGTAACTAGTTACTAACCACCTCTGAATATAATTAGCGTCTACTATTAAGAATCTCCCCTAAATTTTAGATTAGATTAGATTTATTTATTTGTCACTGTATAAGTAAAGTATATACGAATCAGTGAAATTACAGATGCGTCATAGATTAGAGAAGACAACGGGAAAAATTAGAGAAGACAACGGCAAATAGCAAATAGCAATAGGCAGTGAATAACATGCGAGGATCAATAAGCATACAAAAGACCACAGTAAAAATGAGTAGCATTTAAACTAGACTAACAGTAATAAAATGATTGAATTAAATAAATATATAAATATAGGAAATATATCAGATACTATATCATAAATAGTTTTAAATTATAATAATAAATTAGTTAAAATAGTAATAAGAGA
>WMED01014216.1:0-14106 GCA_019650415.1 Pipa parva | reverse complement strand
GCTCCTGGGTTCCTATTGTCTCCTGTAACGGATCGGGTCACAGGAGCCCTGCTCTTTGCACAAAAGGGAGTCAGCTAGGACTCCCTCTGTGTCGGATCCAGCGCTCCAACAGCAAAAAAAACGCCTGGTGGAGTGCAGGACCGGGGGCCGCAAACTAGCGTCCCGAGGGCCGCGAGTTTGAGACCCCTGTTCTATATATTCAAACTCTGCAACACAGATCTTAAACTAGTACTATTTAAGAAAAAAATCCACTGCCTCCTTCCTTAATAACAGAACCTCACCTGATAAGACTTTCTCTGACTGCTGCAGAAATGTTATTTTCTTTACTGGATCATATAGGAAGCTCCCTCCATCACAGTACTAATAAACTTCCCATAAGGTCTTTGTACTATGGAAGCGGGGTTGTTTAGAACATGACCTTGTTTTTGGACACACAAAAGGACTGGCCTAGATTGTCCATTCCGACATTAACATTCTAAATTTTAAGACATTGGTATGTTACAGCTATTCTCATTAACATAGAGAAACAGATCAACTCCATTTTTACCTAGATAGCATTCTGGTAAAATGGCAGTGCCCAACCTTTTTCGGCCTGGGGGCCATATAAATTTGTGACACACATGTCTCAGGCCACTTCAAAGTTGCAACAAATTTTAACATTACAACTGTGAGAATTTTCCATAGTAAAGTTGCGACTGACAATATTCTCATTATAAAGATGCGACTGCGACATTAACAATCTATTGTGACTGTCTTTAGCTGTCAAATTCACACTTATACACAACAATTTGGACTTCGGAATTTGAGCCGTGGGCAACACTATGGTAAAACATATGGTTAGGCAGGTCACTGACTAAAGACCTTTTGCCATAGAAGTTTTCTGGGACTGTGGGAAAATTGTTTGCATGACTGCCTACTCACTTGTATGGTACTGCTTTACTGTTAATAATCCAGCAAGTGGTTTGCCTGAAGGTGTATTCTTGAGTCTACTATCAGAGGTAAAATAGATGAAAATGGACAGCCATGCAAACTCTTTTGATGCATGTAAAACAAAAAGGCATTGTGTTAATAGCCTTACTGATTTCCATTTCAAAGTTTATGACCAACTCTACTGATTAGAATGTTCCTGCAAACACTCTCTCACATATTTATACAAAATCTATTGTTATATGTCTAATAGAGTCTGTCTCTGTAACTTTGCAATTAAAGTGTTCAGCCAGATCAGGAAGCAATATATCAACCAGGGAGATACTACTTGGAGGGCCCTAGTCAGCAACCCCCCCCCCCCCCCCCCCCCCACACACACACAAACACACACACACCTCCCATAAGCCATTGTAGAAGGGCAAAATCCAGCAGCCATGATTTTACTAGGTGAGATAGAATTGGGACTCAACTGAATCAGACAAAGCTGCCTTGAATCCTACAGGCAGTAAAAGGGAAAAGCACTGGGGAAAAATCTATTGCCAAGTTCCTTGAAGTTATAATGGAACTCCAGCCACTGGAAAAGGGAAAGGGGAAGATTGAACTCTACAGAATTATGATTAGCACTGAGCTGGTCAAAATCTCCCCCAAAATCAGCATCATTGAAGTAAACCTCAGGATCCACTCAGTACTTAACCAAATCGCCTTGGCGTGGTGGTGAGACCAAGCATTTTTGAAACTACAATCCCATGTTGACTGGCTCCTGTTCCATTAACACCTACAAATGCTGCGAAAAAAAATGAAAACCTACCAGCACGTTATTTATATTTGTGAAATCATATAAGATTTCTGTGCAGAGATGGTGAGGTGGTGTGACCTAACATAATTAGCAGAGAATGAACTACTAATTATTATATTTACATTATCACTGCAGCCAGGCATCTGGCTGATCATTTACAGTATCAAGAGGAGGGTATGGAAAGAAAATAGCCCATGGATTTATATTTATGTACTTCTTATTAGAGACGTGCGTGTAATTTGTAGGATTCAAGGCTTTTCTTGGAGTGGAAACACATTTCACAAAGTGCTAATTTAAAATGGAAGTTCAGGGTCTGGACAAAATAGCACAGGCAAGGAACCATATTAAAATTCTTTACGGTTTCCAAGCTAAATTAAAGAAGATGTACTCTAACTGATGTGCTGAAAATACAGGGTTTGGCAGCCTAAACCACTATATTGTAAAGTAGCAAATCAGTTCATTTGGGCAATAGTGCCATCTTATAGAACTGCTGGTGCCAGGGCATGTAGGCCCCTATTGTGTTAAATAATAGTTTGTGATTTAGGCAGAGCTGCAAATGGTGGTGGGAATAGTTTACTTCTGTAAACATCTGTAAAACCTTTCATAATACTGAGTGAAAAGAAAAAAATGGTTTTGTTTTTCTTTTTTACAGCGTAATTAAATGAATAAGAGATGATAATGGTATTTGTTTTGGTTTTAACCAGCAAAACAACAAGCTCTTATCAAACCGATAACTGCAAATAAGGTTTTATATCTATAGAAAACTAAAATTCTCATCCCATACTCTGCAAACCTTTTAAAAGCCAGTGCCAAAAGAGATACTGGTTAATAGTCTCTAAAGCCATTGTAATATATTCCTTTGAATCAGAGAGATAAGAGACCGCGTGAGAGAGTGCTTCAGTTAGATATCAAGACAAAGGTTAAAAGCATTGTAAAAATCCAGAGAGAACCATTTGCTCCTGCTTATACCCCAGAGTCAGATAACATTTTGCAAACAATGTTGAGCAAGTAGAAGATCATTTTGTAATTCAAAAGACAGAAATAGTTCTGAACAGGGAAAGGATACTAAGGTGAAACTAAATACGATATGAAACTATGTAAACCTTTCAAAATGATGATCATTTGCTGATCAAGAAAAATGCTATACAGCGCATGCTATTCACTGGGTATGATGGAATCTGCAAGAATACAATGGATTCACTCCACGTGGCATTGAAGTAAAGAGTATCATTGGCAATGACACATATCATCATAAAGCAATTTCTCAATGCAGAAAATAATACCTGTGATCTCGAACAGTAGAACTGCTGGAGAAATCATTCTGCTTAAGATGAGAAGTAAAATATCAGATAGGAAGATAAAAGCTATCACAGAGCTCACATAAAATGAATTCTGGCTCGCATTCACATTTGCACTCTTTCGCCTATTGTTGGTATCACCAAGGTGAGGCTAAACACACATAGGGAATGTTTCAATGCAGATGAATGAATCAGGGTTGGAGCACTAGAGTTCAACTTCCTTTCAAGTTCACAATTGAAGTACAAAGTAGATCAAGTCAGAGACCCTTTAAAACCTTAGGATGCTTTTAGCCATAGTCTGATGAACACAATATTGTGCCTTTGTGCCTTCTTTATTGTTATTGCAAAAGGAAAAATATATACTGTGTGTGTGTGTGTGTGTGTGTGTGTGTGTGTGTGTGTATATATATGTATGTGTATATATATATGTATGTGTGTGTATATATATATATATATATATATATATATATATATATATATATATACATACAGTATATATACAGTATATATTAGTGGCGGTTGCTCTAAGACTGCAAGGGAAGCTCAGCTTCCCTTAAATGACAAAAGAAATAAGTGATCAAATATATACAACAGTACAGTGTGTACCTGTCATTTCAATAGCAAAGCAAAAGTGCAGTGAAACAAGATGAGTAATTGGATAAATGCTGAGCTTTGTCCCTCCTGCACTCTCAGCTTCTCTGGGAGTCTATGGGGCAGTGGGCTGGCCTGGAAGCTCAGCTTCTGCATGGTGATTGAAACAAGATGAGTAATTGGATAATTGCTAGGCTTTGTCCCTCCCAGACTCTCGGCTTCTTTGGTAGTCTATGGGGCAGTGGGCTGGCCTGGAAGCTCAGCTTCTGCATGCTGATTGAAACAAGATGAGTAATTGGATAAATGCTGTGCTTTGTCCCTCCCATCAGACTCTCAGCTTCTCTGGGAGTCTATGGGGCAGTGGGCTGACCTGGAAGCTCAGCTTCTGCATGCTGATTGGATGATTTGTCTGAGGATGAATCCCTTTTTGATTGACAGTGAAATGAGCGAATCGGCAATCTTTCATTCTGATTTGCAACAACCTTTTTTTTTTCGTTCTGAAAGCTGCACATAATGTCAGACAGTGTGAATGTTGTGGACAGGATTTTGGGAAAGCCTTTTGATAGTCTTCCCTTGAAGAACAATTTAGAGTTAAACAGCAGGGCAGATAAACTCCTCAGATTAACTTGGTGCAAAAGGAGGGTAAAAGTAACAGGTCTTTTCAGCTGTCCTGGTATGACAAAGTGAGCTTCCCCTCTTTGAAAGACCAGCATCCGCCACTGATATATATAAAGTTAGGACAGAGTGGATGTGTTAGTCCATTGATGCAAAATAATGAGTATTGAAGTACTTGGTGATACTGTTTTTATTGGACTAACAGTCAGTTTAAATAGATGAGCTTTCGAGAGGTCCCTCCTCTCTTTATCAAGTATTGCTTGTGACTTGATAGAGGACAGACCTCTCGAAAGCTTGTCTATTTAAACTGTTAGTCCAATAAAAAAGATATCACCAAGTATTGCAATACTAATTTATATACAGTATAATATATATATATATAATATACTTTATACCACCATGTACCAATATTTCTAGGTGATAAAGGTCCTAAGTTGGACCAACAAGTTGGTATAAACCAAACAACAGTAATTCTTTGCTTCCCTATCCCTTATTAGATTATAAAAACTTGCCGGCAGGGTCATCATTCAGTTTTGCATTGTACCATGCTGTGGAAAATTGTATATCTCATGTGTTTTCCTTACAATATACAGCTCCAATGAAGATGTCGGTGCAGTATTAATCAATATTATTATCACTTCAGTGGGTTCTAAGCTTTAAAGGAGCAGTATGGCCAAAAAGAAAAAAAAATACATTTAATTATTTATGTTACTTAATAACTTTTATTAAGCACTTTATTATCGATTTAAAAAAATAAGTAAATAAAATTCTTACCTGTAAAGAAGTGCTGAACAGCACTTGCGTGTTGTAGACTCCATCTTCATTCTCTGCTGGCGACTCTACAGCAGATCCCCTCTGAGAAGCAAAGCCCTCTCCAGACGCACTGACAGTGAAGCCCCGCACCGGCATTTCCTATGTCACATAGGACAGCGTGCACGTCATCAAGGGAGGACGCGTTGATGATGTGCATGCTGTCCCGTGTGACATAGCAAATACCGGTGCGGGGCTTCACTGTCAGAACAGCATAAATAATTAAATGTTTTTTTGTTAATTTTATCCATACTGTTCCTTTAAGCCACCCCTATATATATATATATATATATATATATATATGATCATATACACTATTACATTTATGCTTGTGTAAAATTCCAAATTTTTCTTATTTGCATTATTCAATAAACAGAGAAGATATTTTCTGTAATTTCTGTGTAGCAATTAGACTCTGCTATGGTGGATATTTCAAATATTATTTCTATAAGAATCTTGATTCAGCTCCTCATAGCTTTGAAAAATGGCAGAAGAACAGAATAATATCTAGTTTAACTGAATTAAGATGTGGCACATAATGATGCCATGACTACAGTACAAAGCTTGACAGGATCATGTGCATCATTACAGTTACCATACTAATTATCCAATAAGTCAATTAACATACTGTACTAGTTGAATAAAGCACAGAAGCTAATGCCACAGACACTGCGATATCAACATTTCCTTATAAATGATTATATTGTGTTTAGGCATCAGACAAATCATCGCATTTTCCTTCAACGAGACGACTGCTGACTGCCATTATGCATAATAAGCAGGATATGTGCCAACGGTAACCCATTGCAAGTCTGGCAATTAATTGATTCACTTAAAATAAGATGACGATTGAGCTGGCAGCTGCAAATAAATAGGTAGGGGAAGAAATAATGCAATATACAAGGTGGAGTAAGCTCCCTACAGGATTCTTGCTTTTTTCCATAGTTGGACTTATTACTTTGTCAACACCTTGTAACCAGCCCCGTCTGTATAGTAAGGGCTAATTTATATTATTTTAGAAAAGCATCAGTCTAATTTTAATTTTCTTTCTTACTGGTATCCAGTAGCAGACCACGTGCATATTGCTCATTAGTTATTTTTCACCTAAGTTCCTAGTAACCCATCAACTACAATGTCATTGCCCAGTAGCTATCAGATATATTGTATAATGCTCAGTAATGTGACTTGTAAAACTCAGTGATTATTATTTTTTTAACATTAAAAAAAGTGATTATGTGCAGGATTTGATGCAGGATAACTTGCACTACAAAATATATCAAGTTCAAATATTAAATCCAAGTGACAACTAAAAATCCCCATCAGTGCTTTTTAAAGCATATGTTAAAGTGTTTTCCTGCAAATCCCCAGATTCAGTTCCAAGGTGCCAATTGCACATATCTCCATATATATAGTGCCCAGTACTCATAGGTTATCTTGGAACACAATTAAAGGGGAACTATAGTCAGATTACATCTTTACATATGCAGTACTATACCTTAGTGAGAAGAGTTTCTTCCAAGTAGTTGTCTCATGTAATGCAGAATGATTTATTAAGCAGGATTGGAAAACTCCCGATCCAAGAAATGTTTGTGTGACGTTCTTTGTTTACATTATAATGTAACGCCTGTGCACAACTTTGCTTCCCCCTCAGCCCGAGTCTCTGTAATCTCCTGCATTCCAGGAATGTAAACAGGCATGAATGATGAGGTCTAAAGGTCAGCACACTGCTTAACCAATAGCAATCAGGCAGCTTTGTTTTCTTTTGTTGCGTGACTTGCAAGAGGGTTAGGAAGGGGGGGTGGGGTACAAAATGTCAGCTTTCATTAGACCTAGTCATAGAAACAAGTGGCAAGTATTATTTCTTCCCTAAACATTTCTTTAACTATTTGAATTAGCTATTGGCTTAGTATAAAGGAGTTTTATATGTATGTGTGCAGTTATATTGACACTATAGTGCCCCTTTAATAGTGTTAGTAAAGACTTAAATAGGGTACGATCCTAGTACCAGGTTTACAATCAGCTGAATGATGCAGATCTAGCGGCGGGTTGGCTCAGGGAAAAAACAGTCTCTCAATCATCACTGTAGTGGAGGACAGTAGGGAACCAAATGCAGGCCTGTTAGATCTAGGCCCAAAGCTGAGAAGATTAAAGTAATAGCAGCACTGGGGATAGAGGAGTCAAAGGTGATACGGAGAATGAGGGACCTCGCTGATGCTCTTTACACTATGCTACCAATGAAATCAAACTGCAGTACCCAAGGGGTAGATCAAACACAGTCCAAAAACATGCCAAAAATAGGCAGAAATGAAAGACACTACTGACTGGGGGAAATCACACTATCAACATCAAGGAGAAAGCCTAGGGTCAGTACCTGATTTTTATTATACTAATTCACACTATAATCCTCACACATCCAAATTGTTCTGGCAAGGGCCAGAAATATGGGGTGCCTATTTAATGGATTGGCTGTACTGTCATGTCTGAGCAGCACTCAGACCTTAACTCCTGTACTCGCTGAGTATTTCTAACAACATCATAGATCTTCTCAGATACAGTGTAATGTATTCATACCTATACCCAGATACAGTGCTCATTATGCTTAGCAATGATAAAGTGACCATCATACTAATGCTCAGTTACACTGTGTACTCCTCTTAAAACATTCAAACACATGCCCGATATAAATATTCGTAGATACAGCACCAACTGCCCCTACCCGTATAAAGTGGCTTATTTTACGGATCACCATATGCCTGCTATCCTTCAAACAAATTCTAGGGTAAAATTATCCAATAGATTTCAAAAGGTCCAGTCAGCAGACAAATTCAGATGCACTACATTATGTCCAACTACGGTAGCAAACAAGTACTGCCACCACCATGTCTCTAGCAGAGAGTGACCAGACTCAGGTAGTTAAAAGGAAGGGTATGATATTGGAAAGTGTTAGAAGTACCATATGAAGCATCCTCAGCTGTTGTCAGCAGAAGATAAAGAGAAATTGGGCATCCTAAAAACTTGTCCCATCCTATGACTACATTCAACATTGAAGTTCCAACCCTTGTGATTAATTTTTTACTATAAAACTATTTTTATTTGGTCATCTTTGACATCGTTAGACAATCAATGCATTGTGCTACATTGTTCTACAAATAAATGTGTCAGTGTATCTCTTGAAATATAGAAATGAGATTAAATATGTTTATAGAATTGTTAAGCTGATATTCACTCATTGGGAAATTTATTAAAGTCGAAAATATTTTTGGCCGGCCTAAATGCCGGGAAATTAGGGTTTATTTCACTAAGTCGGTATTGTCTATGGAGTTTTCACCAAGTAGAAAATCACTTTTTAATGCTTTTTTATATATTGAAAAGTTCTTTTCGATCCTGTAAAATCAGCAAAAAGCTTGATAAACATCCCCCTTAACTCTTGTCTTATCGTGGGTCTTTCTTTTCTGACCTTTCACTTAACTAAGCATTTCAAATGTCTCTTATAAAATTTTTACAACCAATAATCCCTCTCCAAGCAGAAAAATATTATTTAATCAGCACTTAACAAAGGCAAAACTTCCTGACCCTTACTGATCCAAAGCAATAAAAACATTTTCCATCTCATATTCATGTGCTCTCAGTGGGAAAACTAGAACAATTAAATATATTCTCATTTTAACATTCTCAGAACAAAATGTTCTTTGTAAAATATACAATATGTATGTACATACAAGTGTGATTCAATCTATGCTCGCAAACAACACAGCACTTTGCAAAGATTCATCATTCACTTCAGTCCCTTCCCCATGGAGCTTACAATCTAGTTTTCCTAGATGTATGTTTTTTTGATTGTGGGAGGAAACCAGAGTGACCGGAGGAAAACCACGCAGGTGCGGGGAGAACAAACTCCATGCAGATGAAGTCTAGGGTGGAATTGAACCCAGAACCAAGCTCAGTTTAACCACTGAGCTACTGCCCTGCCCTATATACATTTGTATATCTGTAACTATCATTTTAAAGGTCAGTATTTCACCATATATTGCCTATGTATTGGCTAGGCAGTCCTTGCACATAATTAGTCATGTTTGCCTCTTTCATATAGAACATTTTCTTTAACTGTCAATTTGCAAATATGAATTTTGGGTCCATAAAGATTATATATAGATGGGAGGATACAGAGGAATCCTAATGTTAAATAATATCTAAAACTTATTTTGTAGCAAAAAAAATAAAAATGGTAAAGATTTTTAGAAAGGTTTTTATTTTATTTTTTTTAGAAAGTTTGAATAGAAACCAAAAAGCATATTTATAAAATGGCAAAATAATCCAGAACTAGCAACAAAGTATTGAAAACAGCCAAAACCAGCAATCCAAATAATCTTAATGACTGAATACTGTTGGAAAAAGAGGAGACAATCTAGGAAACCCATTTCCTTCACCAAAATACCCCCACACTGTGCACCTGGAACGAAAGACATTTATTATGGGAAGGGGTCCAGGGGGGAAATTAGGATTTAAAATTTAATTTAAAAATACAGTAGTTCTTCAAGACTCCATATATATGTTTTTGATTCAGATGATTTTATCTACATTGAAACTGCAGTAAAATCCAGGCTTGGAGGTCTAGTTTCCTAAATGGACAAATTTTGTGGCTAAAAAAATAAATAAATAACAAAATTGCTTTGAAAAGCTATGAAAATGAAAAGTGTTAAATGTATTCACAATAGTACTGAAATCTGTAAAAATGATGATCTATTTCTGACTTTTTTTTTACTTTTAGATTTTATGAACAGCTAAATATAACTGGGTCAAAACAAACCATCTTATTTAGGAACAAAATAAAATTTAATTCAAATGTAATAAAATGCCCTTTTGTAGAGGATATCTTTTTTTCTAACAGCAAAAATAATTCTTATTTTAACTGTTCACTTTACATAAGAGAGTGAACAGACGAGCTAAGGTGAAGTTCGGATCTGATCCAGCTGATTTGACTTCCTACGCCTGTTTTACACTACCCTGTTTGAAAGGAAGTTAGACAACTGACTTGGCAGTTTCTTCGCTTGCATGCAATCAAACCACATTGTTCTCTGACACTTACACATTTACGCTATGTATTCCCATTGCAGGTGTGCGAGTTGTAGCATGGTGCTTCTACTAGTCAATCCAACATTTCTATCCTCATTGATCCCTGTGTACTTGCATTAAAAATTTATTGTAATCGGTGTACACCATTTTTTATTCTAGTCATTCAGAGCTGTTTTACATTACATCCTTTCTGTTTCTCCTAAGATCAGATCTGACTCAAGTAAACAAAAAAAAAAAAAACATTAAAAAAAAGCAGTGAATTGTAACAGCTTCAGAACTTGGTTTCATAATTTCAGGGCATTGTTTTGAATGCAGTTGGAGTTTAGACTAGGAAATAGAGCTCACACAATAAAGCAAAATAGTCCTTAAATATACTTTTAGTACTTGGAGATGAAGAGGATAGGATTATCTATTTCAAGGTCACAGATCTTTAAGACATAAGTGGCATACTCACACACTGGTTGGGGGTCAGTTGCTCATCAATCAAAGTACATTCAATTAAAAGTAGACCATTGGTCAAACTGGATTTTTGATTAATCTAATTTACACTGATCAATTGAAAAAAGCAAAACACTTAATATTATTAGGGTATCTCCAATGTTAAATTCCATGTAAAAGCAATGCACATTTTATTATTCATTGAAAGAAAGCTTATAATTATAATCAAAAGAAGTTTTGGTTATTCCTTATAGGAAGTACGTCATTTAGTAGATGAGATAGATAAAATATTTACTAAAAAAAAACTGACTTTGTTTAGTTCTGATGCTAGTTTGAGTACTTTTACTGCTTGTAGAGGGCAGATTTGCCTAGTGCTTCTTTGCCAAAACATCAGACTTGTCCCGCTTCCTGATCGAGACAAAGGTTTTATAGCAGAAACACATAGCCCCATAGCTGGCAGCAGGCTAAAGATTTGTTCAAACGCAGAAACCAGGCTAATTTCTAGCATTTTATTTAAAAAAAAAATCATATATTTAGTTACAAATAAAGGATTGGCATTTTTTTATGGATGTTTCAAAAAAAAATGAAATGGTATTATTTAAGAGTTGAAAATGTTTGTATAAAAATATCTTTTTAAGGGAGAAAAATCTCACAAATATTCTGTAAGTTTTTATTAGTCTATATATAATTAGACTACTGTAAGGACTTTAATCATAATAAATGTAAGCTCTACGAGGCAGGGACCTCCAACCTCTTGTGTCAACCTGGCACTTAGTGAAGTATCCTTGTATATTATACTTGTATTGTTTTATACACTTTTCCCATGTCTGTCTTATATTATTATATTATTATTTACTGCGTAAATTTGTGGCGCTTCATAAATATAATTATACTGCACATACATACAAGTAAACTGTATGAATATAATACATGCAATGAATTTAATTGCTGAAAGCGTTATCATTAGGCAAGCATTATATTCAGCTTTGGTTTTTTGCTTCAAAAACTTTACGTCTATCTAGGAATTCACATATCTTGATAGTAAACTGCTTCCTTAACCTTTGCTACCTGCGTTTTATTGGTACTCTACAGTGCGTTGCTTGAAGATGCTATATCCAGCAGGTGTCGCTAGTAATCTCATTTTTTCATTGTTGCCAGCAGTGCTTTGGAAGCAGCTGTACTCATGACTGCCAGCTGCTGAATGCTGGTAATTGCTAGGGATGGATATAGCCCACCGTTTACCAGCATTAAGAAGCAAAAGTGCCGCTCATAGTATTCATTGTGTGGGAGCAACAGGGAACAATGTTATTTATTTTCCAGTAAGGAAGAAGATATTTACCATAGCTAGGGACAGTAGCCCCTGTAATAATTATTCCAGCAATTAAAGGGTAGCTCGAATAATTATCATGTTCGTTTTGGGTACCACCATGGAAACAGCTGGGCTTATACTTCCATTGGGTTTCTCTTATGGAATCCCTGTCAGGGTATTCAGCTATAGGGGAGAACTCACCATTGAGCGAAGTGAGCTCCGAATCCTTCGGCTCACTTTGCACATGGTGTTATGCGCTCACTGATGTCCTGCACGCGGACATCAGCGAGCACTTTAAAGGGATTCCAGTCTCGGCGAGGCAACTTTTTGCTCAATGGTGAATTCCCCCCATAGTGATAGGGCTAGGCCTCTTAGCATATCACAGCAGAAGTAAAATTATGGCCCAAATGAGTAACATGCTGCTGAAGGTATACACCTTTTCCACTGGTATCAAAGTCTGCTGACAGAAACTGCTTGTAAATGGTCTTATTTACATTTTCCCAAGAAATCCCGGCCTCCAGATATGTTAAGTTATTTCTATTTCTTCCGTTCCATACATGCACAGAAACTCCTGGTATTAAAATAATGCTGCACATTGATGTCTAGAAAGTTTAATGGTATATATCACTTGGTGTGCATTCCATTAACTTGTACGTACAACAGTAAGTTGTTTGTGTATAGTAATCAAACTGCATAATGCTGATTTATTAACATTGATGGGGTTTTGATTTGCAATTCAAGATTATCTGGTTTTCCAAATTCTAATCCATGCTTCTCCCAAATCATTCTCCCAGTGCTGCTTCTGCTTACCATCCTCCTTAACATTTTGTCTGCTTTGTCATTATTACCATCCTTCACTTCCTCATACAACATCTAGAGATGATTTGACAACTTCTCTATTTCTCCCTGGATCTTTAAAAACTAGGAGGGTACAAATTAGAGAATTATGTTTGGACATCTGAATTGTTGAATGAGGAACTTGGAACAAATACCCAGGAAGCAAGGCTAGGGTAAAACTGCCCCAAAATATGCCAAGCATCAGGAGAGCAAAGTCATTTGTCTTATTGTGTGCCCCTTCAATAAAGTTGTGGTAACATTTCCTTTCTTTAATCCTTGTTGAGGACCTGTCTACATTCCTGAAATGATGTCTGTAAACAAGTCATGGTTTTACATCCACTGTGTGATAGGGCCTTATCTGCCTCCACTACAAAAATCAGAAGTTATTCCAGGATGAATACAGACAGAGGCTGAGGGGCTCAGTTAGGTGACACCTGTCTGCATGCACATTCTCTAGGCACGAAGGGCACTATGCCAGATCCTAATGTAATGCAAAAAGCAATGTTGCAGTGGCAAAAGGCAGAATAAATATTCTTAACTATGATTTGATGCAGTGTACTTTATAGTAACCACCATTAGATTCTCTACATCCTTGGCTAATGTGACATTTTTTTAAATCCAATACTGTACTTGTCCTCCCAAAAATATTATCTTAGATTCTTCATTTATTGTTTCTCGGTAGAGTTTACTCTGCTTCAACCCTTCTGTTTCTTCAACCATTTCATTTTTTACTAAGTTTATACCGTCAAATAAATTAGAATTACTCATGAATATCATGAAAAACAGGTCTTCCCATACTTACTATTTTAATAGTATTTTCATTTTGCAGTGGTAATTTAACAAGTTTGGGGCTGATCACTGCAGAGTTGGAGAAAAAGTAGTTCAAAACTAAACTTAATTGAAAACACAACACTTCACTATGAAGATAATTTTTGTTAAACATTTAAGATATATTTTTCCCATCAGTGTAGGAAATGATCTTATTAGTTGTTAAGTTTGCAACTATAACATACTATTAGCTGAGCTGAAGGTCCTAGGTGTGCATTTTAAGAAAAGCGGCAGCAACTGTAAAAGAATGCAGTAAGTTTTCACCAGTAGAGTCTTTGGTGGTAGTCACCAAAAGTTATTGAAGCGAAAGCCCTAGAAAACTTGGTGGACACTCAGAATCTTCAGTGTTAAAATCACTGAAAAACTTATGACTATTCCATCTGTTAATCCATAGGACTATTATGGAAAAGAAGAAACCAAGCACTACAACCCTTTTATTGGGTGAAGGTGTAAACACTACGGGGGTAATTCAGCAATGTGCGAAGTGAGCTCCGGATCCTTCGCATCACTTTGCAACATGCTGTTATGCGCTCGCTGATGTCCTGCACGCGGACATCAGCGAGTGCATAACAGTATGTGCGAAG
>WMED01014214.1:0-14106 GCA_019650415.1 Pipa parva | reverse complement strand
GGAAGCTCAGGAGGTAAGTATTATAGGTTATACGCGTGTATAAGTCGAGAATAGGATTTTTAAATGCTTTTTTTAACCTAAATTTCTCGACTTATACACGAGTATATACGGTATGCTGTTCTGTTAACTTAGGGTGTACTGATTGGAAGCTTGATTATCCCTTATTTTGTAGTTGTACCAAAGTGACCAGAGTTGGTAGTGTTTAACAGTAGCCTATACATCCTGCACTGCTGCTGCTTCATACTCTGCATCACTATTTATTTCTGCTAGAATTGTTTGTATTGTTGGGGGGTTGATTTGTTTCCATGTTCTGGCAATTGATATTCTTGCTGCAATTAATAAATGTTGGATGATATTAGTTATTGAATTGAAGGGTATATCTGGAAGTATTCCCAGTAGCACCATTTGTGGGGTTATAGTAAGTGTGAAATCTGTGGTGTTTTTAATGAAGGCTTCCATGTCTTTCCACAGGGGTGCTAGCTTTGGGCAGTTCCAAAAAATATGGGAGGGAGAGCCCTTATTGCCACAGTTTCGCCAGCAAAGGGGCGAGTGTCCTGGGTATATATGTGTTAATTTTGTTGGTGTAAGGTACCAATTAAGTCTTATCTTGTGCAGATTTTCCCAGTGATTACAACATTTTGAGTATTTCTGTAATAAGACTACTTTTTAACCCCTGAAAATCTTCTAAAAAGTCGGGGTTTTCTTCTATGCCGGGTGTTCCCTTTTCCCTCTCCCTACCTTCCTCCTCCATCGCCCAGCTGTCTGTGCTCTAGAGCTGAGCGCTCACAGGAAGTTTAATCTTTGCTGGGGAGAGGAAATGCTGTAGTGCTAAGCTCTACAGCACAGACAGCCAGGCAATGGAGGAGATAGGTAGGCAGAGGCAAAATGAGGGTGGCAAGCACTATGATAGTGCCCCCTCCTTCAGAGGGTAGGTTGTAGGAAGGAGGTGGCGACACAGTGTTGGGAGGGGGGTTGTGGGGGAATCACAATGTGGGAAGGCCTTATGGGGGCAGCACAGTGTGGAAGGGGCTTGTGGGGGAAGCACAATGTGGGTGGGGATTTAACAGTGTGGGAAGGGGCTTGTGGGGGCAGCACAGTATGGGAAGGGGCTTGTGGCATCAGCACAGTGTGGGAAGGGGCTTGTGGGGGCAGCACAGTGTGGGAAAGGACTTGTGGGGGAAGCACAGTGTGGGAAGGGGCTTGTGGGGGCAGCACAGTGTGATAGTGTTCTGATAGTCTTTGAGACAGGGTGGGCTGGGTAGGCAGAGAGAGCGGACCAATACAAGCAGGATTTGCGTTGGAAGAGGGATAGTCTTATACAGCGAGTATATCCCAAACTCTATATAAAAGTTATATGCCCAGTCGTCTTATACGCCAGAAAATATGGTATATGTATCATTTGTAAGTGCCAATATGGTTTGAAAGATGTTAACATGGCTCTGTACAGTGCTTTGTGTAAAAATGCATTTGCAGATAAATTATTTTTAATAAAAACTAGTCACAATTGATTTCAAGACTAGGTGGTTTATTTTCTATTTTCTTAGATTTCTAGTTATGCAGATTGAAATTAGCAGTAAACTTACTCCCTGTGTATTCTTTTTCAGTGTTTCAAATGTAACAAACTCATTATATTAAATTATGATAAAAAATGATTTAACTTGATTGTACATTGCAAGGTTAAAATAAGTCAAGTGTTTAATTGAGCTAAAGTTTCATTAGATTTCACTAGATTGTAAACTCTCTAAAGTACAGTTCATGAAATAAAGCTTTAATGTTTTTTTACTTTATTAAGCAAACACATACTTTAAATAAATACTTTAATATACTCTCATTTTTCAGAAGACTTTGGTAACTGGATCCATCATGGTACCCTTATCTTGTCTTTTTGCTGCCTTGTGGTTATCTTGTAATCTACCGCCTTATCCATTTATGGATTAAATCTTACTATCCACAACATTTTTAGAATTGTATTTAAATTGTTTCAAATGGCCTTTCCCTCTACAGATTCATGATATTGTAGTCTATTAAAAATGCTTCCAGTAGGCTAATCCTTATTACAACCCTTCCTATCCCTACACTAGCTACCAAAACTCTAACCCCATATTACATTTGTAGGTTTATCTTAAAGTGCTCTCCTGACTATTCCTGATTCTATACCCTTGCTTATCTACTTACCACTTCTTTCATTTTCTCTTCGCAGGCACAGCTCCAAGATATCTCTAGAGCTGCACCCTTTCTTACAAATTCACTTTTTTAGCAATCTTCTCTCCCCCCCCCCCCCAAGTTCGGTATCTTTCACATCTTTAGGGAACTTTATGCTTCTCTTTTCTAAGTCCTTATGCTCTCTTTGTTTGTTTGTTTTTTGAGAAACCAAGGTTTAATTAATGATTAGAATTCCACACAGATTATATTGATCACCAAATCCAAATGTCTCTAATTCTTTTTTTACATTTACTCTGCAGAGCCATCTTCTGCTCATGTGCTGTTGTGTTTGCCCCTATTTTGTTGTATAGGACAGTAACATATATTTGTAAATAAGATGACAGTAATTATGATTGTACCATGTGGTTATGTATACACTTTTCTTTTAGAAGATGATGCGTCCAGTCTCAAGCAATAATGTGGCTTTTTGTGGAAGTGGCAAATCATCTTGCCTGAACCAAGACAGCATGAGAGGTGTTGATCAGTTTGGCTTGTATGCTACTCAGCCGAGCAAATACAGCCATGTGGTCAGCCACAAGAATATCTCCTGCCAAACGCAAGAAACTATTAATGAGGCGCATTTGCAGACCTCAAGCAGCAGGGACCTTGACACAAAAGGTGATTTAAAGAAAAAGAAGAACCTAGGCAGATCTGGAAAGCGAGGTAGGCCATCTGGGACCACCAAATCGGCAGGGTACAGAACCAGTACTGGCCGGCCTCTGGGGACCACCAAAGCTGCTGGGTTTAAGACAAGTCCGGGCAGACCCTTGGGCACAACGAAAGCAGCGGGATACAAAGTCAGCCCAGGGAGACCTCCAGGTAGCATAAAAGCTCTATCACGGCTTGCAAATCTAGGCTACACAAGTAACCATGCTGCTTTTCCCTACCCCACAGCACTTAGCAGAGGACTACATTCTGCTGTGGAGACAACCCTCAAACATCCGGTTGAGTAGAAATCACAAGATATCTTGTTACTGCATATTTATAGATATGCAGCTATATCAGACCTCTGAATTGCCACATTGTCTTCTTTAACATTTCTTTAAAATTAGATTTCTGTTAAAATCCCATTTACAGTCTAAAAACATACTTTAAAGATAAGCAGCTCTGCATGAATCACACGGTTTATGGACAGTCCTGCTTACCTAAATTGATACAACTGTATGCCTATGCTAGCTTAAATTATTTCTTTTCTTTTTTAATGATAGTGTGAGAAGTTGTGTTGCGATTGCTGTGTCTCTATCTCGTTTATATATCAACAAATGGAGCAACCTTTATTGCATCATCTGTATTGCACCATCAGCTTTTATCATTTGACATGAATAGTAAGTAGAGTGCACCAGATGTTGCTATAATTGTTGCTTCATCTGAACATAAAACATAAAATCTCCCAGCACTTAAGGGCAACCGTTGATAATAATGTTTCAGGTTTTTTTTTTTGCAGTCATTTATGCCAGATGATAAAAAGTGTATATATATATATATATATAAAATGTGTTCATTTTTCTGCTTTTAGCTTGCTGAGTTTCTTAATGATACTTTGACTTCTCTTCAAACTGTTTAACTAATTTGTCTCTGTGAACCATCTTAACTGCAGTCATATTAGCCTTTGCTTTGACTTCAGGATTAGTCTGGATAGACCTTTAGCATTTGTGTCCAGGTTTTAAATTCTCTTAAAGGAGAAGACAATCAAGAAGCTTAGGGGGGAGATGGACAGAGTAACTGTGCCACCACCACTGAGCAGAAAACCAAATTATTTTCAATAGCCAGTAAAGTCTTAAAGGTTTGGCTTTTGTGTGCAAGTAAAATAACTTATTTCCGCATGTCTAAAAATGTGCACAGTCCCACATTCCAAGCAGACAATTTGTTTTTACAATTTTTCAGCTATAGTAATGCTTGCAGGGTTGGTTAGACTTGTCCTTTAATTTAAAGGTGCACTTTTGCACCTTAATTTTGGAAATGACATGGTAAGAAGAGATGGAGGAGAAATGTTATAATATTTTTACTGCTTGCCTAAGAGAGTGCTGGTAGTCCTGTGCATTGTAGTCATGTGGCTCTGTTAAGTATGAACTGTGCAGAAAGACTGTGCTTCATGTTTTCGCCTCAGCTACGTTCATAGTATAATTAATATTTTTCATTCTAGTTCCCCATTAACTTGATGTTGGTATGTCACACAGTGATATAATTGCTTCAGAAATGATCACACCGTGCAAGATACCAGCAGCAATCCAGTGGGTTAATATTGCTACTCATATAACATCCTAAGACTGAGGACATTATGGGTATATGGGACCACCACGCTATTTCTTCTGTAAGGCAATACAATTTGCTTCTTTATCCAGCCACATTCAACTGAATGCAGAATACTGTGGGAAGGACATGACTGAGGCACAGTGGTTGCTTTCCAATGGAAATGTGTAAGTTAGAATTTTTAGGAGGCAGTAGCAGCACCACAGTGGCCAAAATGTGGCAGTTTTCCTCTGTAGGAATGTGGAGTGCCTCATACTTAAATGGTTTAAAGTGCACCACTTCCAAATGATTCTGTAGTTTTGTGCCAAGAACAATGGCTGATATTGTTTCCAGCAATAGGTTTCAGGTAGTCAGGTAGATACTTTGTAAATAAGCATCCAAAAGGAGAAAGGCCTTCTGGGTATTTTTTTTTATTTTTTTTTTTATGGCAACCCAGTAAATTATTAAATATCCTAGCAGAGCAGTGGGCAAGTGTCCAGGAACAGGCTTTCAGACATCCAACAAAATGCCTTAATATAAACCAATAGTAAAGAATGAGGTTTCTCAATTGGATCAATTTTCAAAGGGCAAAACCCATTTATTGAATGTGTTTGTAAAATACAATGTTTCAGGGTGGCATTTCTGATGAAAAGAGGCAGGGTGTCACCTGAAACACATTTTAAACCTTTTTAAAGCAACGGGCTGTTTCTTGGTTAGGTTTTGATGATAGCTTAAATCTCATTTATACAGTGAGACTAGACCTGGGGTCCAGGTAAAGAAGGAGAAGGTAAAACCTCCCCTATGCAAGCAGAAAAATTACAATAGCTTTTGTAATGTACATGTAATGTAGCTCGTGCACACAAGGATTTTATGCAAAAAACAAAAACTTTATTAGAAAAATGAACCATTTTGGCCCACAAACTGGGCCTTTATCGTATCAGTAGATTTTCTAATGTAGATATCTTTTTACCCCCAATGCTAATCTACCTTATGAAAAAGTATTTGTTTTTTTAAGGCACACTTTAATATTTTAATTCTGGTCTTGACCTTAAAATGAATTTATGCCAGATTGCATTCAACAATTATAACTGTACTTTCAATCGTGACATCTTGTGCATGGCAAAAAGTAAATATATTCTAAGGAAAGGTAGAGAGAAACGTTTTGTAAAATTTTATTTGGGAACACAAAAGTAAAATATAAAGATGGCTGGATATTTGAGGTCTGTTATTATTTTGGACTGAAGTGGAGATTTTATATAATTAAATGTATTCTGAATTCTTACCTGATGGCTGGGGAAAAAAACTATTTTTTGGCTTTAAGGGATGCATTGTCTTCCTGTAGAAAGATATGACATTCTGTTACTGTTTTGATTAAAAGATGACTTGGTGGACTAAGATCAGATGTCATGTTTCATACCTTTTTTATCAGGAAAAAAGCAGCAAGCCCTCATGTGTTCCAGTGATGCGTAGGACAAAATGATGTGGATTTTTTGGAAAACTTTACAATAAGATGTGATCATTTATATATTCTGGACATTAGAACGACTCATGCAACTAAGAGAATGACCTTGCTTACCTTTGCATGGGTCATGATATCCCATACATTTACTCAACTGGATGACTTTTTTTTTATTGTCTTATCTTCTGGCAGCTAATTGGATTCCAAATGATCATTCTTCTAATTACATGTTTTTGCCTTTTGTTAACATTTAAGGGAAAAAGTCAACTCTCATTTTTGTTTTTGTTTTTTTAGACTTAGTTTTAAAATTTTCATAATTTCCATATAATTTCCTAATTGGTTTACAAAATATTGTGTAAGCTTTTTCAATAAATCCGAGGTAAATAAAAAATAAAAAAAAGAAATAAAAAATCAGCGCATAGGGTTAAAGACACCGTTGAGACCTATCCATAACTGTTGCAGCAAGTATTGTGTTTTATTAGAAAATGGATTTTACATTGATCAGTTAAAATGGAACTTCACCACCGCAAATGATAAATGTGGCATGTGACTTCATTTTTCCCTTAATCTGAAATAGACCCCTGTATTCTTTTGATAAAAAATGGTTGATGCTTTTATGCCATCGGACACAATACAATTAAGGTATCAGCTCACCAAAGCACCAGATATAACTATATAAATCTTCTTTGGAAACTTGTTGATGATCTTGCTTCTTCTTCATTACCAAAAAAACAAGCGCCCTTCAGAAAGCTCTCTGCTTGGTTGATTTTTATACATCAAGTAGAAAATGCGGTGAAATAATTTTTTTTTAAAAGTCTTATGGAGGTCGAAAGCCAACACTGGAAAATTTAAACTGGACCTGAACCTATATTTTATATGGGATTATCCATGAAATCGATGCATTCAGTGGGCCTTCACAAAGAACTTTTAACATATTGGATCTCCGACGAGGACTTTGTTGGAATCACGGTAGCAACAAAAAGACTCAAAAATTATATAATGTCTACCTTTTAATTCTGAATTTTACATTAGCACTAAGCTATGTCATTATTATCTATATTATTTGTTTATCCACCTTTAAAAAAAAAAAGTGAAGGTTTGTAAAATCCTTCTTGCATTCTGCAAAGATATGAAAAAATTGGAGTTAATACATGTTCAGTAATCACCGTTATAAGAGTAAAAGCAATGAACACATTACCCTTGGATGGTAAACTTCAAATTGTATTAAGACTGGATTTTGTGTCATAATTTCTCATGTAGTGAAGACGTATTAAAAAGTCTGTGGGGAGATATATATAAATATATCGTATGTTGTAAACATATTCAGATCTTTTTTATATTTGTGAAATTGTTTTTTGTTTCAGAATACTGTCTTAGAAAATGTCTTTATACGGATACATAAACATTCCCATTTACTCACTGCTCTGTATTTTTTCAAGTTCAAGGCCAAAAAGAACGTCAACTTTTCCCCTTAATTTTAAGTAAATATACATATGGAGTCACCAAATTTCACAATGTTAATTTTATAGAAACATGCTTTGGCATACAAATTAAATGGGGCAATCTATTTGATATATAGCTATCACATATATAACATGTGCCCGATAAATAGCTTTGTTATCAAACATTTCCCTCCAATTGTTTTAAATTCATTTTCCAAAAACCTTTTGTAATAATTTCTCCAAGCAGTGAAGGTGGAGTTTGGTTAGTATTTATACCCTTTAGGATGTTCTATTGTAATACCAGTAAGTCTTTTCCTCTCCTTTTAGTGTCTTTGTTGACCTCTACCATTCACCATTGCACAGGGTGATCAATAGAACATGACTGTATTAGTTTCTGTGCGGCTGGGAGCAGGCCAGAATCCCAAGGCTGGGTCTAAGCTTTAAAAAGAAATCATTGTTTGATTACATCACACATATGGTGAAATTTTTACCCATTTGCCAGAGTTCCATCCATTTTGTTGATTTTTCCCTCAATTTATGTAATGCTGAATAGAATTTATCGAGATTGAAAAAGATCTACATTGATAAATATTGATGCCTTAATACCCCTCCAGTTTACATTACTCTCAGTGGAGCTCCTTTTCCATTGATATCGATGATCTTTTCAATGGAGATGTTCCCCTCTTCCCCACCAAACAGCAGAGCAACTTATAACAATTACCCCCATAGCATTGCACTGAGGTGCTCAAGAACAAGTGCTAACCAGATGTAAATTTTCCATCCTTCTTATAAACCGATGAGAAGATTTCTTCCCTATGTGATCGAAAACCAAAAACTATTATTTATTTTTCCAAGATATAATTTTCTGAGAAACTTCTTTGTTCATTTAGTTTCCTGCTTATATTTTGTTTACTTTTTGAAGCAGATGTGCTCCCTGCTACAACAGCAAGTGAAATAGCTGGGTCTTATCTAGTAAGCAGACATCCTATTGGTTGCTTTAAATTACTAGACCTTGGCAGTCTTTGCTCTTGTTGATACATTTGTTGTCTACTCGTTAACAATCTAGATGTAACATTTGTATGTGGGAATGTTCTTTGATCGTGTTCAAGTTAGCAGGCGGTGTATCCAGAAAGTGATACCAGGAAATCTATACAGCACCCCCTTCCCCATATTGGTAAAAGTAAGGAACAGTAGATTTTACTATTAGTTGTTAATGAATAGTGCCAGGTTTTGTATATTTTACATAACCCTCCTTCAGGAACAGCTGCACTAATGTTATAAAAAGGACAGTGGAAAATTGGACTCTGCTTTTGATGTAACAATTTAGAACAATTCAAAGTAAACATAAAGTGCATAATCTTCAGTCATTTTAAACAAAAAAAAAATTATTGCCTTCCTCTTAGCCGGTCACTTTGGTTTCTCCCGACATACAGAAATCGGATTTTCTCTCCCGAAAGTCCATTAAATTATTGTAGAATGTTTAATGCATGTCTTGTAAAACTGAAAAACAATGACACAAGATTTTATAACATAGGTATATGAATATTTTGTAAATGAGACATCCAGCTCAATCTAAAGGGGTTACTACCCATCTTCCTCACTAATTTGTGTATATTTACATGGCTTTTTAGAAACCATTTCTACTACCTTTATTCACTTTTCCAACCTTGATTTAAAAGTTCCAGTTTTTGTAAAAAGTTTGTTTTTTCTTTTAAGCATCATACACACACTGTCTCCACTGTAGCAAAACACATTGGGTGCTTATTGACTAAAGGCTGAATTCACCTGTTGAATTTACTGTGCTTTAATTCAAGTGGCATTGCCAAAATTGTCACAAATTAATTTCTCCTTATTGATTAAGAGGCAAATAGACTTCTCAAACGAGCAAACAATGGGGATCGCTGTCGTATGCATTGTGTGGCGTAGTCAGTCGGATAGAAGTAGGAGGCAAATTGATGGAATTCCCCCAGTGAAGTGTAGTGACATCAGCCTCTGATTGTCCCACTAACTCTATTCATTGAGTAATACATCTCTTTTTATTTCACCTTGTCCCTAGTTCATGATGTCATTTGATCTCCGTCACCATTGTCACTTTTGAATGAATAGTCACTTTACATCACACCAGAGCCCTGCCATCAACCCCCCAATTCACCACTCTGATGTGTACACCTACTCAAATTTTGACACACTCTGCCACTTAGTCAATAGTCGAAATACCCGTGCTCATACTCTCAAAGTGATGTGAAGTGCTAAAATTGATTACAAATTTGTCACTTTGCTTAAAATTATACCTCTTGGTCAATTGGGGAAGTGGTGAATAATAATAGATGCAAATTCAGAGCTTTATGCGGCTATTTGGCCCTTAGTCAATAACCCCCATTGCTTTCCCCCTCCTTAAAACTCTATATACACCCACCAAACAAAAAAGTAACAAGCTCTGTAGATGCTATAGTAAGTATATATACCTTACCATGAATTGTACCCACTGTACTCATGGATTTCTGTTTTTTCCTTGCTGTTCATAGGTGTCTGTCAGCTGCTCTTTACCTTGTGTTTGGCTCACATTCCCCCCTTTCTTTATTAAATTCATGATTAAATGCTGTCTGTTTAAAGATGAGTTGCACACTGCATTTGCTCTGTATGCCTGTGTGTATTTGCTGTCTTTGTATTTTGTGTTCACTTATGCCAGTCTGATACATAAGGGGAAGTAAAAAAAAAAAAAGTTTTTTGACAGCCTAATGCTGGAGAAACAGTGTTTATTGTATTATGTTGGTTTCACCTATTTTAAAATGCTGTTTTCGCCATGTAAAAAATCTCCGATTAAAAAAAAAAAAGTTGTTTTCAACCCCATAAAAATCAGCAAAAAGCTTGATAAATATCTGCCATAGTATTTACTGATGGCAGTGGAATTGCCAAATATGAAAAGTCAAGGTTGGACTTTTCTGAATCTTGCTTCCTCCAAATTTCTGTCTGTATTAAAATCTAGCACACAAGCCTTTAATCAAGTGAAACAAGAAAAACATGGTTATGGTTGTAACAACTATAGTATAGACATTTCATACATGATGATGATGATAGAAGTTCCCGGGTGTTCTAAATCCTTTTAAATCCAGGGCTTGTCAAGTTGCTTTCATTTAAAAAATAAAATCTCAGGTCCACAGAAGATGTGATCATTTAATATTCATATAAAATGTCACACGTTAATTCTGCTTTTGTCTTGTGCAACCTACCTTTTAAAAAAATTTACACTCAACAAAATAAAAATTTCCTTTTGGATTGGCATGGCTTTTATGAAAATGTTCTGTTTGTAGTTGAATTTTATGGCTTTCTGTTTATTTGTATCTTTACTGATAGCAGCCATGTTGTTAAACAAAAGTAACAATATGTGGCGTTGGTAAGTACTGATTTGCCAATAGTCCTGTAAAGAAGAGAAATAGAAATGATTGAGCTTTAGTTCAGGACAACTCTGGCTAATTTGGAGCTGAGCTAATTGTAATCATGCTTATTATTGTCTTTGGGACAAAACAAAATAGACTGTGTGGTTTATACCCTAGGAAACAATGGATACTATTTTTCCAGTCTAGCTACAAAGTAGCCAGTATGACTTTGGCCTTACTGCATGTATCTCCTGATTTACTATAGAAAAGTACTGTGAAAGAAACTTGTTTATACGGCAGGCACTACACAGCAGTATGCAGAGACTTCATTTGCAAGGCAAGAAACCATTATTACCAAGAGAGGTTTCGGGGGGATATTTTAAGAAATCTTTTTTGATTAGTTAACACTGGAAAAACAGCCTGTTTTTATTGATATCGCTGCTTTTCCCGGTTTACAAAGCTGTTTAAATGTTATCGCCCAAAAAAGTGATCACCTGCCTCGGGCTGATACAAACCATGATTTCCATATGGAGTTGATCCCGTGACTTATCCACAGTCACAAAAAAAACCATTTCCTGTAGGGAAAAAGGATATTGATATTGCTCAGAAATGGATAGATAATCTAGAAATGAAAGAAAGTGTTCCTTTCAACCAAACAATATTTATTAATAATGATTTTTTATCATCCCTATATAAATCACCAGAATTGGGAAAAAAAAAACCAGAGGGATGAAAGAACTAATGCTTGTCAGGACTAAAGGTGATTCTTAGTGGGGTAGGGTAAATATACTTACTGATCACCTCCATCGATTTCACCGATCTTCGTTTCCTTTATTTTGCATCTGGATCTCTCGCCATTTTTTCCTTCTGTGCTTGCTCAGTCAGCTAAGTTGAAGAAGTAGGAAGTGAAATGAAGATCAGTGAAATCTTAAAGCAGGAACCAGCGTTAGAGGAAAAGAGGTTATCTTTACGTATAATTACCATCCCCAACATTATCGCCCCTTTAGTAATTAGAAGCATTAGTTCTTTAACTGTGAAAGGGTCAAAATTGTCTTAATAAATATCCTTGTTAGTGTACGTTGAGTTTTGTGTGGGACTAAGAAGGGAAGATGATCATGAATTGTTACAGTTTGATGTTGTTCAAAACAGTAATGGATCTAGATTCATTCAGAAAATAAAATGAAAAAAAAAGAAATTGCTCAAACTGTTTTTTCTCCAGGGCCATATGAATGCTAATAAGACCAGCCTATTTATATTATATTAGTAGATCTGCTTGTTAAATTCACGTAACAGTATAGAAAATTACCCCTGCTATCTCTATAGACTTTGTGAATAATGTCCCTAAATAAATTGTTAAATGTCAAGTTGACACAAGGTAAGATGTGAGGGAATAAAAAGTACCGGATTTCAACTCATATTGGAACCTGGGGTCCATACCAAGACCCCTATGGATTTTATGGTTTAGAAACACAAAAAAAAACTCATTGTTATTTACAACAAAATGGAATTGTGTCATAACCAATAATAATTCATGTTGTTTGCTGAAGTGACTTTTCTAACTGGCATTTCCCCCTTGAGAACTGTATATTTACTTAACTGCTTAAACATGTTTCTTGTGTTAGTCGTCACTAATCATCTTTGTGCAGTTTTTGGGGTTCTTCTAACCAGAGATCACTTTTTTTTTTTTTTCTGTTTCAAAATTTACTTGTGCCAAAAACAGTTCCTATTCAAAAGGAGAATTCATAAGGACTCACCTGAGCCTCCACTCTATGTGACAGTATGTCTTTCCTAATGAGTTCGAGAAGTGGTGAGAAAATATATTCTGTACTATTAGTGTACATGCACTTACAGCCCATTTCTCAATGCATGACTTTATTTTCCCAGTATACTATACAGCAATCTGTAACCTGCTACTATAGTACGAATTCTAAATAAAGCAAATATAAGAAAGCTGGACAAGGTGGTTTATTTGAAATACTTCAGAAAGCAACTTTTCACTACCTTTCTTTAATATTTGACAAACTTTCCTGGCTACACACCAACAATCTGTATAGAGTTTGTAAATGGTTAGAAACATATCTGTTTAATCATTTAACATTTAGAAGTGATTATTAATTTGCTAACTGCAGGATATGTAAGTTTTAATCAGGTGCTCTTAAAGGACCAGGAACACTGCACAAAAATAAGTCCCATTTAGATTGCAGTGGCAGTTTTTTCAATACAGCACTTGTAAGAATGTTACCTTTGAAGCTGATTTAATGAATTATATTGTTTTTCTGTTTGTTTTATCTTTACTATTGGTAGCCACCTTGGATGTGTTAAGCAGATTACACCAAGCCCCATCTTTTTCTATGGTGTTTTAGATAATTCATATTCAGGAAAACCACTTCTTTTAAAGTCAAGTAGCTAAATATCATACTTGGAACATAGGAAAGTGTAACTAATAAATCTGAAGCCTGGTAAAGTTAAGGGGTTTGTCGCTGGCTAACATGGCTATTCATACAGAGCATAAAATAGATGGAACTTCTAAGGCTCCCGCTAGTAATGTAAACATTGATCAGTGCCTCGTTTATTTTAAATGAATGCTTTCTATACATCTGCAAAGCTTTATTATTCCTTGTGGTCTTGAACACTGAATAGCTGGCACTGATCATTTTTTGTACAGGCCTATTCTTTTCCATTACCATATTATATATTGATCTTCCATGGAGCATTACATGTGCAAGCTTAACTGTTCAACAAAAAGAAGGTATAATATTTGATAAAGATACATTGTGCTATTGATGTGCATTACAATAGATTAAGTTTACGCATTACTTACAGTATGATAGATTGAACAATTCCTGGGTTATATGCAAACCATCCTATATATTCGCAGAGATTTCCACTAATTTCTTTTTTCACATACATCATTTGCTATACTCTTGAGGGTGAAATTTATTAAACTCGGAAACTCTGCTCTTGGTCTTTAAGAGTTCACTGATTGAAATCTCGTGAGATTTTGTTTAAGATTGAGTTTTTCGATCTTGATTTTTTTTTTTAATGGAACTGTAATCATACTTTACAATAGTAGCATAGCTACCTTTCCATTGATAATTTTAAAAAATTGAGTTCCAAAAACTATCTCGAAATCTTGTAAAAAATCTTGCAAGAACACTGAGATTTCATTTGGTAAACTCGGGAAGACCCAAAGTGGTCATTCCAAGTTTAATAAATTTCACCTGTGGTTTGAAGTCTACTATTGTTATTATTAAAATCTTTCAAAAAAGAATGGTTTCTGCTGGTGAGTGGAATTTACCCCAGTTAAAGAACCCCATTGCAAAACAATGTTTTTGGGGATGTACAGTGGGGAAAAAAAAGTATTTAGTCAGTCACCAATAGTGCAAGTTCCACCACT